>VZUI01087315.1:0-71733 GCA_013401135.1 Cettia cetti | reverse complement strand
CTTCCTTCCTTCCTTCCTTCCTTCCTTCCTTCCTTCCTTCCTTCCTTCCTTCCTTCCTTCCTTCCTTCCTTCCAGGACTAAGATCAATTTCCATGCCAAATGCATAATCTACTAATAAAAATTTGTGATTTTTTTTTTTTTCAGACCCTCTGACTTTTGTTGCTCCTTTCAGCCATGAGTATTTCTTAATGTTGAGTTCTTCCTTCCCTTTAAGGGTGGGACATCACACCTTTGCTCTAGGCAGGGAGGTATTCTATAACAAAGTCTCTGGAAAAAGTCACTAATTCTGGTGTTGCCCTTAATCTAACTGGTCTGCATTTGCACTCTATATACAGTATAATCAGGAATGGAATGCAGGTTTCGTAGCTCAGTTGTGATGTGCCTACAAGGAACTCAAAGACCAGCTTAACACCAGTGACAGCTCTCTTCTTCCAGCAGTGATGCTGGCTGTACCATCCCAGAGAGAGGCAAAGGTTTTTCCTGTCTGTCTCTATTGGTAGAAATGAGCAAGGTACAAGCTCAAACAGATTTACAGCTTAGCCAAATGGCAACATAGGGAATAATAATACCCAAATTGTTACAAAAAAAATAAGAATTATATTTATAATATCTTTCATTTTTGTATACGTCAGTCCTTTGCCTCCCCTAAAAATCTAGGCAACCAAAAGTGTAGCTTGACTCAACAAGTAGCTGGCTATTGGGAATGGATCTGTTTGTGGGGTTCAAAGATACATTATTCAATAGCACTCTAAATCAGACAGATACTGATAAATAATGTCTGGATAGGCACCCCTGGAAGTTCTGCTGTCAGGGGTGTTATGCTGAAAATGATCATGAATTTTCATCTCATATCTACTGTACGTATCTACCAGAGGGTAAGAAACCATTCTACTGCAGTAAATACCAAAACCCCTTGAAAACATGATGAAGTAAGTGTAATAAAATTAATTATAAAAATATAATTTCAAAATTAAATTGGTTTTCTGTTTATTAGTGTACCTAAAAATGTGGAGACATTTTTTAATCTATTCTACAATACCAACACTGTCTTGAAGAAATTCAAAGAACAAATTTTTTTCTCAGTTATAAAAAGCAATACTCCAAAGGCAGGAGTTTAAAACTCTTTTTCAGAAGTAAGCCTTATCTAAGCCCTATAAAGAGTAGATGACCTAAGGAAAGATCCGAGCTTTGCTGGGTTGAATTGAATTATCTGGGGGATAGGTAGTTGGAGTTCTGGCTCCAACTCCAAGAGTTGTCTACACCTCCAATCAAATACCTGCCTAATATTAAAATGTTCAAATTCAAACTTCTGCTATTTAAAAAATGCTCTGAGAACTGTAATAGTCAGACACCTTTTTAAACTCTCAAATAGCACCTTGAGTAAGTGGGGAAAAAAGTATAAGCAAACCATAATTAAGAAGGATTGAGCTGGCAGAGTCCTAAATTTATGTGAGAATTTAGTTTTTCTGCTAGGTTAAAACTTGTGACTGTTAATGTGGGACCAACATAAGGTTCACAAGTTTTCTCAAATATGTCTTAAATTAATCAATTTCAGCCCACAACTGCTGTCAATAACTGTGGGCTTTCATGCTGTTAGAAAGTAATTAAAAGCTTTAAACCAACATTTCTGTTCTACAAGCAAATTATTACTTTAGGTAACATGATGTTTTAACATCCTCATGCTAAAGAACATCAAAATGAAAAAAACATAACTTCTGTTTTAAATAGAAACTCTGTATATGTACCCTCAGCTCAAGTTGTGCAATGGAGTTTCCAGTTTAGCATGTGGCATCTGCAAACACAGGGTTATAACAGTGGCCGCAAAACACATTGGCCTTTCTAAAACCTCTAATAGCAACCACAGAGTCACTACTGTATCTAGGATTCACACACATCCCAAAATTTATGTCATACTCCTGCTCTGTGAAAATTTATCTTGAAATCAAAATTGCGTTATTTCTTGATTGAAATAAAATGAAAAAAGCTTAGGACTCTGTTGTAGATAAAATGGGCTGCCATTCCTCTTGAAATACCTGTTGTAACCAAGAAGGGTATAAGGAGAGAGCCAAGGTAATATAGAAATTACCAGAGCTTCAAGGCTACAGGGGATGCAGCAGGGGACCAGGAAATATCTGAAGTGACAATAAATGTCTGTGTTTAGGCATTCCAATTGAGCCCAGCTACCACAGAAAATACACGCTGCTTAAAAAATTTTATTTTTTTTCCTTCCTCTGTCAAAGCTGCAGCACTCTGATTTTGAAGTAAATTAATTTGGATTGAATTCTTTATTGCTACCAAGAACAAGCATGGATCCCATCATATTCATCCTTCTCTGTGTGACTTGGTGCTGCTGTCTCTGCCTTGCTTCTCCTCTGGATGCCAGGTTATTAATTTAGTGGCCTTGCTAAACAATAGGATGCAACAAAGCAGTATAAGGCACAACAGAAGCCAAAATTTAATGCAGTAACGGTAATTATAATGTGTTCTTTCTAATATGTATGGTTCTCTCTTGTTCTCCCTTTCTTTGTTCTTCTCATAATTGTGTTTGTTATTGTCATGGTATAACAATGTCAAATCTAAAAATTCAGGCAGAAGAGACCTCATTCACACCTGTGTGTAAACAAGATGCAGAAATTCCCCAAGATTTTAGATAGTTTGGCAATATCTATATATATAGATGTGCGTATACACGTATGTATACTGCTGGACAGCAGAATAACTATTGTGTAGTTTCCCTGTTGTGTGTTTTATCCAATAGCATTACAAAAATTGATGAGCTGAGGAAACAAAGGCAGATTAACCAGCAATACTGTCAAAAGCATTGTCTACCTGGATTCAAAGCAAAATGAGGAAAAATGGTGTAACTACAAGCAACACAGTTCTCGGAGATTCCAGCAATGTTAAAAATCAAGTGATTGCCATTTAACTCCTTTCAATCAACTTTGATGTAATAATGTGACATGAGGGACTCAGAAAAACAGAAGTTAAGAAAAGCAGAGAATCATGTGAATAATAACCCCTTCATAACAAAAGTGTTTTTTATGACTGAAAGATGATTGACAGCCTCAAATGAAGTCCTCTCTGTAGCAGCAGAGAAAGTTCACTGTGGCCAGCAGAGAAACAAATGCTCTCCCTGTGACACCAGTGCCTTAGATTAGGTTGCAAGGTTACCTTTAGGCAGGCTGGATGCATAGGTTATCCAGGGGGAAGCTATATGGCAGGTGAAAGGCAAATTTTAACAGATAGGGATATTCGTTTATTTGAGATTTAAATGAAATAGTTTAAATCTTATTTGTTTAATTAAAATGTAATTTATTTATAGTAATATGATCTTACTTATAATAAAAATTGTCAGTATCATAATGACAATTACCCACCTTTATAATAACATTTATTCACCATTGATCAAGCTACACCAAACGGGATATGGAACGAATGCTTAAAGGGCAGAAAATCCTAGGAAATCCTCAGATTGTCCCAATCTAACAACCATCTTTATCTGCAAGCCCAGTACAGCATTGTGCCACTAGATCAGTGCATGCTAGGGCAGCAAAAGAGCCTTAGTTTGTCCCATCATAAGACACTTGCTTTACAGACTTACCGAGGAAAACCAGCATGTCACAGACTAAGTTTCCCTCTTGTCCGTGGGAGATTTGCAACTCTTTAGTATAAATACCAGCCTGCTTTTTGAAATCTTTGTTGAAGAAAAATTTGGGAATTTTTTGACTTTCATGAAGAGACTGGAGGGGCAGGATAATGCAAATACCGATGTCCCTAATTTTAGGTGGATTGATGAATTGCACAGCACTCTTCCAAATCCAGGTCAAAGGATACATCTTTCACATGCAGCATTGCCTTGGCAGACACCTTGCAAATGCCAGCAGACAAAAGCACTGCACAAACTGGAGGACCCCTCCACAAAATCACAGCTGGGACATTTGCTCAGCTTCATACTTTTAGATACAGTGCTTAGGGACATGGTTTAATGGTGGGCTTGGCAGAGTTAGTTTTATGGTTTGACTCAATGAGCTGCAGGGTCTCTCCCAACCTAAATTACTCTACATTCCTATGATTCCGTGTAATGAGCTATGCACTGAAATAACCCTCATATCACTGCTTTGCAGGACACTTGGAGTTCTGGTCCCTCAGCTACATTGCTTTCAGGCTGTGGAGACTGAAAATGTTACTAAGTTGCCAAACAGCTGAAAGCAGCCCAGGGCTTGTACAGGGCAACCAGCTGGTATGACTGCAGATGTGTGTCCTATATGTAACTGGATCTATATGTGTGGAGGTAGCAAATGGAAAGAAAGATTTGATCATCACAGAACTGAGAAAAAACAGAATGTGATATTATTATTTTCCTGCTATTATTTATTATTAATGACCTGATTCCTCTGAGAGGGGTCGACATCAATGTCAGTTGCCAGATCTTGACACTTCTAAGGAAGAGGCCCATTATTAATTAATTATTATTATTATTGTATTGCTGCACCAGCTGTGTGATAGGTGATTTACAGACATATTCAGGCAGGGTCCCTACATGAAATGTTTAAAATCTAAAACATGAAAATTACAAACAGCATTACAGACAAACAAGCGTGGGAGAGAGACAAAATGACAGAAGTGATTATGTTTGTTGCAGGGTCACTGTGTAAAACCCTGGGCTCAAGGGAGTCCATGGGAACTTTACTGTTGAGCCCACAGGCTGAGGAATTTGCTGCTTAGTTTTGCATCTCTTGTTGCTGATTGGGGGAGGGAGAGTTGGGGGTTTCAAGTCTATCTTCAGATGCCACTGCAGCATCAGCTCAGTTACCTGTCAGTGAAATGAGATGAAATGTATCAAGGCACCTGGGTCCCAGGCATAAAGTTCTGAAAAAATAAACCACTGAAATGACATAAAGATGACCTTGAGGAAGTAGTTGGCAGTTAATTAGTGGAAAACACAAATTATTAAGTCCAGTGTATGTGCCATTTCTCCCCTCTATCCAGCTCCTAGTACTTTAAAGGAGCACGTTATTCACAGCTATATCCACTTCCTAAAATAGATGGAACTTTTTTCTTTCACTTACATGCCTTTCAACTCAGTACAAACTCAGTGACTTTGGAGAACTTAACCTATTTCACTACATGAAAAAAATGCTGTCTTGGGTTTAATCCAGCATAACTGAGATTCCTAACAGAAGGGCAGCTTTGACCAAAGCTCTCTCTACAGTAAATATAAAGAGACAATGACCTCCAGAGCATAATTCCACCCACTTAGGAGCTGCATTGCCCTCTGGAGACTTCTGTCTTTCTCTATTCACTATGGAGTTTAGAGTGACCAGATTCCTAACTCCTGCATCTCAGTGAGATGCCTAAATGGTGTAGAATGAACCCACACCTCTATGCCTATGCATAATTTAAATCTACACCTCCTTGTATCTCTGCTGCACACCAAGTAATTGCTGAGATATGTGACAGCAAGAGATAGTCAATAGATAGGAAGACCATTAAGGACTGCTTGGATTACTTGTACTTTGCTGGGCTCTTCAAGAGTTCTTTCTGCCCATTAACACTTCACTTCTCCCATTCTTGAATGTCAGAACCTGACTGGACTTTTTTCTTCAAGAGAGGCATATAGGCAGGCTTTTACCCTGAACTGTGTGTATTTATTTACAGCCTATTTTGAAAAAAGATTAGTTCAGTCAATCAAGGATTTTAATACATTTTATATAGCACAACGGTGTATAAGTTTATTGACTGTGATTTCATGATGTGGAATAGGGAGAAAGCTGTCTTGGAAAAAATGTATTGTTATTTTATATGAAATTCATGATGCTATTAAGTTTTTGGTCTCCTATATTGTAGAATGTAGCATTTCAGAGATAAACTATCTTGATGTTTTCATTTCAAAGACAGGTAATAAGTGGAATACAACAATTTCCTGGAAACCCCAGACAGGCATAATCTGCTTTATGCAACCAGCCACCATCCTGAGGCTCTTAAAAAAGTTTTACTTTATAGCCATTTTTAGAACCTGTAGAATTTGCAATCATGGCACTGGCTAGAGGGTAAAGATGGATTATCTGGTTAATAAATACGAGGAGTGGGACTAAAAAACAGGAATATATCATGAAAGCAAACACCACTTGCATTAAGGGAGACAGTACAAAATTGCTGTAAATTGAAGCAGATAAAAATAAGAAATTTTGCTTTTCAATGATACTTTATGGATCATTCATAATGACACCACTCAGTCTTCTTTCTCTGCAAGCATGTTTCCTTTCTCCCACAGTCTCACAGAGGTGAGAGCATTTTTTGGCTTCTGCACTGAGTGATTTTGCACTCTTGTGCCTGCCTCTTATTGATGGGTACATAGATCCAGTTTCTTTTGCCCATGTTCCAAACTGGCAGGATGCCACAGGAGATACAAGACTGTTCGGACAGCACTGTATCCAAAATGCCCCATCAACACATCAGGCACAGTGTCATTTTAGCCTTGTTATGTATGTTTCTGAGACATTAAACCAGTTCAAATGATGAAAAGAGAAAATCATGTCTACCTGTGACTCACTTCTGCAGACACAGAGATTTCACCAATTTTTTGTCTCAAGCAATATATTTTTCACAGAAGCAGATCTGTTGTGTGCCTGTAGAGTGTCTAACACTGGATACACTCTATAAAACAATCTTCTGGAAAATAATCCCATGCTAATAACAATAAAGACAAAATTACTCAGTAAAGAATGGTTTAAAAAAAGGGCATATATCACTTAGGAAACATTTCTTTTTCTTCCTTTTTTTAAAATGTACTTATAATGTCAGTTCCTGAAACACAGGCTCAAATTAGTCTCAACTAAAACATCTACAGTAATTCCAGAAAAATCACCTTGAAAACCCTTCTGATTTACCGTGGAAAAACAGGAAGCAGAAGACTGAAATACTATGATTGATTATCACCATTTCATTTTTCAGTTACAATAACATAAATCTGAATTAATTTAGTGTAAATGAGCTCAGAATTAGGATTTTTGACAGGTTTTTTTGCATGGTGAAGGAAGAAGGATAATTCCAGGGAAGAATTTAACTCCAAAATTAACTGAATGAACCTGAAGAGGCATTTACCTTCACTGACTATGCAGTTTTTTGGGAGTAACTTCATTTCCATATTGCAGACCAT
The DNA here is from genome assembly GCA_013401135.1 of Cettia cetti. NCBI lineage: Eukaryota > Metazoa > Chordata > Aves > Passeriformes > Sylviidae > Cettia > Cettia cetti. The sequence continues at coordinate 64,574 of VZUI01087315.1, read as the reverse complement.
TTGGTTCCTTCTCAAAAATCTTTCCTCTTACTATAACCTACAATCACAGCAGAAATCTGCAGTGAATCTCCACAGAAATAGGTCTGAACAATAGTTTTGAATGAGAGGCTTAGATAGGCAATCTTCCATTTGCAGAAAATACCATTTCAAGGAATACTAACAGGATCCGCAAATGCGAATTGTAGGGGATAGCTAAAGATGGATTTCAGACACACTAGAAAAGAAATTATGTAGTTAAAAACAAAAATATAAAAATAAACCTAAAAGGCTCTCTTTCAAATCTTGCACATTGGATTCTACTAAACATCTTTCCCCTCTCTCCAGTTTTTACAGGGACCGGGCATGTCAGCATTCACCACAGTCCAGTTCTGCCATAATCCTAGAACAACTGCTTATTTCTTCCTGAACTGGACATCTCTATCTAGTTTGCAGATGAGATGAAGCTGAGCAGTGCAGTTGGCATGACAGAAGACAGTGAAGAATCCAGAAGAACCTGGATATACTTGAGAAGTGAGCCCACAAGAGTCTCATGAAGTTCAACAAGTCCAAATGCAAGGTACTGCATCCAGTCGGGAACATAGGTATGAGTTCCAACTGAGAGAAGAGCTCAGGGGTCTCAGGCATGAAAAGCTCAACTTGAGCCAACAGTGAGCACTCACAGTCCAGAAAGCCTGGGCTATATCAAAAATTCCTCCTCCACTCTGCCAAGAGATCTCATCTGGAATGCTCTCCTGGTTTAGGAACGGCACTCCCCAGTTTATTGCCCCTTTGCCTAGCACCAAGACTCTTCCAAACCAGACATCACTCATTCTCTCCCAGAAAATTGCACTCCCTCTTCCTGCTTGAGGGATAGATCTTAGAACTGGAGGGACAAAAAGATGAAAATTACAAGTTGAGATAAGAACAATTTACTGTGAACAGCAATGAGATAAGAAAATTAACAGTAACAGCAACAATATTAATAACAAAAGTATACAAAAATAGACAACAATTCACAGGCAAAAATGCTCAGTGCAGAGCCTGACTAGACAAAGGCCTTTTTTCCCAACCAGAAAAGGAACACCTTTCTTCCTGGAAAAAAGAGAAAGAGTCCCTTCCCCTTTCTCCCTGGCAACGACCTAAGATGGTCAGAAATAACACTGGGGGGCTGCCACACTCACTGGGCAATGCAGAACTCCTGAGCTCAAACCATCCTGCAGACTCAACTTCCCTGAGGTGGGACTACAGGTGTGTGCCACTTCACCCTACTACTCTAAAAAAAAATAACCCTGTCCTGGCCACAGCTAGGACAAGTGCTGGGTCCATGTCTGGGGCCCTCCAACACAAGAAAGATATGGACCCATTAGAGGGGATTCAGAGGAAGACCACAAGGATGATCAGAGGGATGATGCACCTCTCCTACAAAGAGAGAGCCGTGGGGCTTTACAGCGCATAGAAGTGAAGGCTCCAAGGAGACTATGACAGTCTCCTAGGACCTTAGGGTGTCTAATAAAAAGGAGTAGAATGAACTTTTTATACAGGCAGCGAGTGATAAGAAAAGGGCAATAGTTTTAAATGAAAGAGGGCAGGTTTAAATTAGATATCAGGATGAAATCTTTTACTGTGAGGATGGCGAAGCACTGGAACAGGTTGCACAGAAGCTGTGGGTGTCCCATACCTGGAAGTGTTGAAGGACAGCTTGGATGAATCTTTGAGCAGTCTGGTCTATAGAGGGTGTTCCCGCCCCCAGCAGCAGGCTTGGAACCAGGTGATCCTTAAACCATTTTATGTTTCTATCTCACCAAGTGATTTAGTAGACAGAGGTGGCTTTTGATTTTCAAAAAATTCATACAAACTTCAGTGGTAAAACTTCCCACATGCATTTTCCACTCAGATAAAACATAAGTTAGACTTTTTTTATTCCCCCTAGAAACTGCTCCGACAACCTTTTTGAAGTAAGATGCACTTATGATTCTCAGTATGGCAAACGTGTTTCGTACCATCTGTTCCATATTTATAATTCTTTAGTTTATATTAAAGAAAACAGTAAACTACAGGGATATTATGCATGCAATTGAGGATTTTATAAGGTTCAATAAATTCCCTCTTAACAATCAGAGTTAAGCCTACATAAATTCTAATCTTTCTCCTGCTCTACATTTTACCTTCTCAATTCCTCAATCAGTTTTGTTGCTCTGTTCTCTACTTGAAGATGAGACATCAATTTTACAACAGGATAACAGGCTAAACTCTCTTTTTGAAGAGACTCTGTGTGGAAGAATTGTAACACCTAACTAAAACTAAAGTCATGGAAAACACTGATTTTTCTATTTGGGTGGCAAGTTCAAGAGTTAGAAGAAATAGTCCAAAAGAAAGAGACTTAAAATGCTTTGTTTTTTCTGGACAATTTTTTGTTTTGTTGACACCATGCATCTCATTCACAGAGCTTGAAAGAAACAAATATTGCAATGACCTAGATTTAGAAAATTATCAGAAAAGATCACCATCTCTCTTTTACCCAAAACTTAAGTTCTGTGAGCATAGGTCAAGAGTGTGGGTGATTCAGATTTAGCTCCCTTCTAGGTGGACTGGAAACACCATAATCCACCATCCACGAGACCAGACAAATGCTGGGCTGCCTTGGTATCCTTGCAAGTAAGTAGGGAGTAGGGACTGTCACCCCACACCCATCAGGTGAGTGCTTTCCTATCCTGACTAGAATGTTATACCAAATAACTGGTGATGTATTTTACAGAGTTATGTCTTCAGTACCCAGCATTAAAGACAGCTCTTTTATCCAGAATCTCCTCCTGAATGGAGAAGATCCAGGTCAGGCTTTTCCACAGGGAAGTCTTTGACTGCTAGAATGAACTATTCTTTGAAAAAAGGTTTCAGCTTTCTCTCTTATTGGAGCTTTACTACTTCATATACCACATATAGACACTTACTAAGAGAAATAGCAGAGCAATGAGTCTGGATCTCTAGCCAGAGAGCAGCTCACAGCATAGGAGACAGAGTACAATCTTTACTCCACTTGTATCTAAATATTTTTACAGAATGAAACAGTATCAGGAAATCCCTAGTAGAGTGGCATTTATGAACTTCTGATAAGGATTTAAACACTCCAGATCAAACAAGGAAGAGATAGCACTTTCTTCTGCATTTTAACCAACCACTCTGCTTCCTGCAGTCCTGCTAAATGAGAATTTGTAATTAATTTTTAATTTTGAAATATAAAGTCAAAACAGTTTCACAAGTCATCTGTGCCATTAGGACAATGACGTTCTGTTGCATTGGGCTCTTTTTGAAATGTGGGATTTTGTTTCATTCAGGTCATACACCATTTTCCTCACATTTCTGTGTACATTGTAAATCTAAAATAAATTTTTGCTCTTGATCTCCTTTTGAAGAATTCTTCTGACTTCACTCATTGTTCCTCAGATTTATGACAGATTATGACACACTGCTCTTCCTGTCATCTAGAAAGACAAGTGAAAATGGTTAGTTTCAAATTAACATATGTCTTTCAGTTTCTTTCTCTTTCTGGTGACACGTTCCTTGTCCTCTGGAAATTATACTGAGGTTCCCCATGAAAAAGTGTTGGTATCCAAGGAAAGCCTCATTGACATTAAAAATTATGTCCTTTGACACAGTCTTAAACATCCACTGTTTTTGGTGCAATCTTAAAGCCTAAGTCAGCAGTATGTTCATTGCAGCAAATGGAGAAGCTTGGGATTTACATCATCACATCGAGAGCAGGATTGGTTCTTAGACATTTTTATGTTCTCATTTCCCCTGGTAGCTGTGCTGTCATATTGTCTGATTCATTTGAGCACGCAAATAAAAAGCCAAAAGGAGTAATGTCTATACTGCACAAGAAAACTTCTGTAGAAGGGATGTAGGCAAAGAACGGGGAAGAGGTTTTCTTACAGGTTACCAAAGCTCCTAGGATCTTTAATATACATCTCCAGAAAATAAATAAAGATTTTACTGAGAGATTGCTAGTTTATAAAAAGAGCTAGGTATTGCTCACAACTAGTGAATGCTCTCAAAAATTTTAGACAGTGATAAAAATACTGTTCCTTAGTAAACCAAAGGTACAGCAATTATAACAGATCAAAGATAGCTCACAACTGACAGGTATTTTAAAGACAAAAGTTTCAGATTGAAGAGAAAGTTCTGCAAGTGGTAAAAGCACAGCACACAGACTTCTGTTTTCTTGGAATTTTTAGAAATAAAATCTATGAGAATATTAATGTATGTCATCCTAAGACTTTTTTACTAAATAAGAGTAGATATTAATTTTGCTTTAGAAAGAGAAGATCTGAATATTTGGATTCGTTGGAGACATTAATTAACTATGTAGGTTAACTGTCTCTGTAAGCACAAAGGACATAACTCTGGAAAGGCAACTTAGTGTTTTGGTGGGAGCTTTGGAAGAAACAAGGGGATGAGGGAAAGCAAGCGATAGTTCTGCTAGTATCTACTCAGTACATTTTCCCAAAACAAGCCCAGTGAGCTTAAGAGATTCATTTGCATTTCACTGCCCTTTTGGACCTCATTTGGAATACTCATGTGGTGGATGTCACATTATGCCACAGTGAACAACACTACTGGACCAGGTCAACTGGCTGCAGGAGGGAAGTCATGGAATTTCCCCTTTCAAGTGTGGAAACCTTCTCATGAGTTAGAACACAGACAGGGGCCAAATAATTTGCAGGTGTTGTTCATATGGATAGCTGCAGTTTCTGTATCTATTCAAATACTGAGTCTTTTTTGTGCAGTAGGCACAACCTAAACTCTGAGTGCCTCCCACAAGCTAATACAGGAACATGAGCATGCACCTCATCCTCCTCGATAAAAACAAGGACTGGTTTCTGCCCTTTGCTTGCCTTGGGTAAACAGAACCCTCAAAAATTCTCCATAAGTGTTGTGAGAGCTCCCTCTCCTGTTACAAATGGCTTTCTCAGCTGATTTGAAGTCTCAGTTCTGGTTTACAGGGCTGAATCACAGCTGAGACAGAGCTGAATCACAGCTGAGCTGCCAAAGAAGGCAGGCAGACAAGGAGATGGTGCTAGGATCCGCTACAGAAATCGTCTCCCAGGAAAGTGTCAAGCAAAGAAATGTCCCTTTGTCTTTTCAGAAAATGCCCTGGATGCAAGAATGAACTCTTATTGTTAGACACTTGATCCATTTTAAGGTGTAGCTGGTGGCAGGGCCATATTTAAAGAGCTTGAGTAGGGATTTAGGCAGTTTACTGCCTGACTTTTTTTTCAATAATCTGTTATTGCTTATTTGATTTAATTATTTGATACCAAATAGCAAGCAAAAATAGGTCCCTTACCACACTAGGTGACATTCAAATGATTCAAAAAGATGAAAAACCATGCAGAGAAGTAAGGGGAAAACACAGCTTCCATCTTGTCCAGCCATTTTGGTTTAGTATCACAGGAAAAGAAAGCAGGAAGCCCACAAGCCCAAAATAGCCCTTTCCTCCCTGGAACACATGCCCGTAATAGCCAACCCAAAAGTGGGTGGTTTTCAGTGTCAGCTTTTCCAACACATACAGACAGAGCTATGAGTCCACTACTGAGATATCTACTCCAAAAAGTCTCCATTAGCTTGACAGAGAGAACTTGAAGTCAAAAGCACCTGCAGGAATTGCAAGAAGGATCTTCCATACAGGCTGTTTTAAATGGCCTGTGAAAATGAATTAGGCACCAAATGCTAGTAAACATTGCCAGTCATCCCTCTCTCTTCATTCATCATTGATTTCAACTTTCAGCCCTACACTCAAAAATGAGAATTTGGTACCATAAATGGGCTTTCAGATATATCTGGATGCTGGAGACAAGACACAAGGAAGTTCTGTACTTCTTTCAGGGATGAGGGAGCAAGGTGAACTTGAACTGCTTTATCTGGGGAAGTGAGTTGAATCTGTCTCCCAGATTAGATGTGAGGCCATTTGTGCATATTTTCAAGGAAAGCAGCAGCCAGTGCTTCACATTTGTCACAGATATCTCTGAGGTATGCCATGAGCAGTTTCTAAGAATGCCTGATCAGGCTGAACCTCTTGGTGGGCGGGAGTGTCTGTGTGGACTTCGGTGAACATGAAGCACTTTTCATCTGTCCTCCCCGGGCCGAGCACTTCAGGGTAGGCACAGAAGCAGAACAGGAGGTTCTCAGGGATTTTAAGGGCTAAAAACTGAGGACTCTCTAGAGGAAGTTTGTGAGGCTTTTCAAGGTTTGGATGAGAGCTGAGCTGGGATTTTCAGGTTGCACATTTTGATGTCTGAATTCTTCATATTTCTCCTTGGAGGTACCAGCATCTTTTTGATTTGCAGGATATAAGAGCAGGGATCTTCCCTGCCCATGGTGGGACTTCACACCTAAACACCTGCCTAAATTCTTTAGCAAATGTGATTTATAGGTCATGACAGAACTCTTGCACACATTTCTTCTCTCCTACACAAAGTTTGGAATTAAGTAGCAGATAATGAGTGTTATAAAACCTGTTTTTGCTGTTTCTGAGGGATTATTTTAGATGCAGTCCCTCAGTAGAGAATACTACAGTAATCTAATCCATATGTTGGTGGAGACAAAATAAACAAGCACATTTGGAAGAGGTAAGCCACCTTTGCCTCATGTTTACTTTGTGAGGGAAAAAAATAATAAAAATACTTTTTTGTCTCTTGATCTTTTTTGTGGGTAATTGTCAGGTTAAACTGAGGCTGTTCTGTCTTTTCCAGATAGTTGAAATAATAGCACAGTTCCTTACCCACAGCAGTTAATTATCAAACACAACCAGTTGCAAAGCTATTAAATAATTATAACACATTTTACAACTGCTGAAAAATGTATATGAATTTTAGATGGTGATATTATCATATCCCTTGTTAATATTCCTCAGCAGTTTAATAGAATGACTTATGACAATTAAGTGAAGTAAACACCTTTTATTACAGTTTTAACATAATTTTGCACTATATTTTCTACACACTAAATCACAGCTTCAAAGGAATAAGGCAAAACATTAAAATGTCAATTATCTCAGGATCCTGAAGGGGTAAAGGTGGGAAGTGTACTTCATGCAAGTAAAACTGGACTGACTGATCTTTGGGGAGGGTCCCTCCTTAGGTCAGGATGGATTTGAAACAACCCTTAAAGTTCTGAGGATAAATTCTTGGTGCAAGCAAATTGAGTGAGCTGTGGAAAATATTAGCATGGATCAAATTCCTTCTTTTCAAATCACTCTTACAGAAGGTAATCTGATCTCCCCATTTTATACCGCAGCAACAATTGTCCCAGTGTCATGGGATGCCCAGAGCAGGCAGGTAGATTTTAACATTTTGGGACTTTTCCTCTTATTTTTTCTGTACTTTCTGAACTGCAGAACATCAACCTCAAATTCCAGCTTTCTGTAAACTTTTTATTCTGCAGGCAAGCCATGCAACTTGTCAGCAACTTGTCAACATCAGCAAGTCTTGTTCTGTGGGCTTGCAGCAGTTATCATGATTTGGCGTTAGTTAGCAGAGCTGTTAGCATAAGTCCATGAGCTTTAATTTACTGTTTCAGAAATAAATGAATCCTCTGTTCCAAAAACAAAACCAAAATGTTTTGAACAGCTTTTGCACATTCAATGAAAATAAATAGTTAAGCTACGTGTACAACCTTTAGAAAATCAGGAAGGTTTAAATTTGTCCAGAAACATCCAAAAAGTACCAGCAAACAACAGCTGAGCACCAACAGTAAGTCTGAAAAGGACAGTGTGATTTGTGGGGATGAGCCACCAGGTATATATTTTCTGCTCATTCCTGTAACTAAGGAAAATGAAGAATTTACTGAGGAACTTCAGAAGCACGGACGCCAGAGGAAATCCAGGTAAAAGAAGAACTGAGTTGCTTCTGGGAAATCCTGGGGACACCACAATCCAGGTCCAGGACTATGTACCATACAGTTGCACAGTTGCACTGGCCCACCTGTCATTTGTCCTAGCCCACTTCATTGCTGCCATGAAGCAGGGAAGCCATGTAACTCATAAAAAATCATATATCTGTGCTTTAGTAGTCTCCATGCTGTCATTTGGTCTATAAATGTGCCAGGGGTCATTGGAAAAATGTGGGTAGCAGTGCAGAAGGTCTACAAACTACTGTTTAAAACCACGCTTATATAAAATCCCACTGCACATCCACGAGTTCCAAGAACTTAAAAGAAAGGGTAGATATAATGAGAAATTTATATAACATTAACAAGTAATATTCAGTCATAGTCTGCAAACTGAGAAGAATCAGTGCATGAAAAAGGAGAAATCTACTGCCCTGTCAAATCATGAACAATGTATTATTCAGGTCTCAAATGCAGGAGCCTGAGATCCTTGACCACAGTGGCCACCATTAGTTAGGAGTTTAACAGTGATGGGAAAAAGAGGAAAGGAGCAGCAATTAAAATAATAAGATTCTCTAGAAATATAATAAGATTCTATAGGAGCTGTCCTGGAAACATCTATCATTTAACAATGATAATCAATAATTAAATTAATCATGCCTTATTTTGAAATAGCCATTTCAGGGACATACTCATCTGTTAAATGCCATTGTATGATTTAAAAACAGTGGGTTTTGTTTTTCTGGGTTTTTTTTAAGAAACAGCTGGGTAATTCTTAACCCATCTTATAAAGAGAAATCAGAAAGGCTGTTGCAGGAGCCCTTGGGAACTACAGCTTTATGGTACTAAAAAACAAAAGTCCACTAACACATAGAAAAGTACTTAATTAGATGATTATGCATTTTATCATCCCAGATATATGCCACCACCACAGAAACAGATGTCTGCATGACAAGGTGTGGAAATAAATCACTGTAGACCACAGCTACAGTTCCTGTAGAATATGAATTTCTCTCAGAAGTTCAAGCCATCCTCCAGCTTGTAACATTCACTGTTCCCAATTTCCAGGAAAATATTTGGGCTTGCTAGAAAGACATGGATTTCAGTAGGATTCAGTAGGATTCAGCTAAAATTGTTACAAACTAGAGGCGGGATGCAGACTGAGCACAGGCTCTGTGGTCACTCCCAAGTTGTTAAGCGTCCCTCCAATTGATTTTGTAGCTCTCCCACCAAGAGTTTCCAAGGACGCTATGTGGGCATTAGTGCTAAGCAGTGGGACTGGGAAGCAGTCATTGTCAGCTGGCCTTGGGGGCCTGGCTTCCTTCCACCAGCAGTGTTGTCATAGGCCAAGAGTACTTATTTGTGGGTGAATTTTCTACATATCTCACTTTGACTCAACCACCAAGGAAGTGGTTGAGTCACCATCACCATCAATGGTCTTGGAGATCTATTTCAACCTAAGTGATTCTATGATTCTGTGCTTACCTTCCTCATTTTCAAGAAACAGCGTATGTTGAACTCACGTCACTGGCTGTGCCTGCAAAGCTGTACTGACCTCTCTGGTCAGACACCCAAATCACATTTTCCATGCGCAAGATATTCACACAGTTGCTCTAAGGCTATGGGTTCCTCCCCACAGACACTTTCACAAACATCCTAGCACAGACACTTAAAATGCCAGCATGCTGACTGCCAGCTTCCAAAAGATGATCCCTTACAGATTTGCCTGAGGAAAGAGCAAGAAACAAAGCTGTTCAGACAACCAGCAAGGCTCAGCAGAAGGGGATCTCCTGCTGTCCCTCTGGGTGGCCCAGCAGTTACACTCACAGTCTACCCCCATTATATGCTGGAGGATTGCAAAGATATGTCCCAAAACTGTCAGTTAATCCCCATGGTGGGCAAGCTGGACCAAACTGTCAAATGACTGATACACATCTATTAAACTGTCTTTTGTAATTCCCAGTAACACAGAGTAACAAGATAACAACTTGAATAATGCATCTCGGAATAGGAAAACTATAAAATGCAGATGTCTCACTGTCTTACAGTGGTATGTCATTCTTATGTCCTACTGCCTTTGACTAATTGACTGGTATGATAGTTATATGGGTTCTTTGTTTCCTCATCTGCCACTTCTCAAACCCAAGACTGAAAATTAACATGACTTTCAAATAATTTTGCAAATTGTTAAATCTGTTTGCCCCTACAGCTGGTACATGCCAAAAAGTGGTGGATTCACCAAACCTAGCTCTTCGACTGAGAGACTTGGTACACCTGTGGTATTTTTCAGGATCCTTTTCAAGGATAATCTTGACATCTGATCTTTGATGTAATTAGCACAATTGCAAATTTTCACAAGGGATTCTCTGTTCTTGTTAAAATCTTTACCATAACAACCTTTGAATTACAATACAGCAGTAAGTGTACTACAGCATTCAGAAGAGGAAGAGATACAGTAGGAACAACTCTAAATGAAATTAATTAGAATGGTTAATGTTCGTGAAGCACTTTGAAGATGGAAAGAGCTATAGTAGTGTTAAATTATAATCATTAGCATGCCAGATCCTGAAGGCCTTACTCATTTATCACCCATTTGTTACATAGATTAAGCTTACATTCACTTCAGCTGAAGATTTATCTGAATGAGAGACGAATACAATTTCAAAATTCATAAAATGATAATAGTACATATGGATTAATAAACCAATCAATCTGTAAAAGATCTGTGTTCATAGCCCCCAGCACTTGAGTCTGCTTAGGAAAGACTCACTTGGAAGTGTCCTTGGGCCAAAAAGATCCATTGTTCATTTTGACTAAAAAATTATGTAAGCAAAACAATAAAACAGTGTTCTACATTGGATTAAATAGGAGCTCAGTATTGGGGAAAGGGAAAGGGGAAAAGAGGGCTCCCAAAGACTGGAAAAATTCAAATGACACACTGAGATGTGCAAAAGGAGAATCCAGAGAGCTAAATACCAGCCAGCCTGGCCTCAATTCTTGTTAAGGTGATGGAGCAAAAAATCCCAAAAACCATTTCCAAAAAATATCAAGGTGATTTGAAGTAATCAGCATGGATTTATGAAGGGTAATTCATGTCTGACCAACCTGATAGCCTTGTGCAAAGAAATTATTAATCTGGTGCATGAGTGGAGAGCAAAAGTAGACCTCAGCAAGGGATTTAACAGTCTTTCATAATATCATCATTGACAAACTGGTAATGCACAGGCAAGATAAATGGACAGTGAGGCAGACTAAAAATGGGCTGATCCGTCCCCTCTGCTCAGCATTGATGAGACACATCTGGATTGCTGGATACAGTCCTGGGTTCCCCACTACAAAAGAGACACGGACATACTGGAAAGAGCCCAGGAAAGGGTTGCAAGTATGCAAATGTGATGCAGTGCCGTCACGAGGGAGATGCAGTGATCACCACGGAGTCGAAGTGGGAAAAGAGGAAGTTTAATTTTTTCACAGCTTATATAGATTTCTAGAAAAGAGACCACATTGGAAGATTGAAGTTCAACCTCTTCAATTCCACTGGTCTTAGAAAGTGTTCATCAACTGTCCTTTCTACAGAGAGGAATGTAAACAAGATAAAGAATTCTAACAACATTACTTTGTTTACATGAAATTTCTGACTCCAAGAACTCGAAGGCTGGAAGGCGAGACAACACTGGGCCATCAAAGGACTGAATGATTGGACAGTTCAACCTGGAGAAAAGAAGGCTCTGGAGGAATCTTATCAATGTCTGTAAGCACCTGAAGGACATGTGTAAAGATGACAGAGCCAGGCTTTTCTAGTGGTACCCTCTAACAGTACCAGTGGCAATGGAGACAAACTGAAATACAGGAAAGTTCATCAGAACACAAGAAGACAATTTTGTTATGTGAGGGTGGCCAAATATTGGCACATAGTATTCAGAGAGGTTTTGAAGTCTCCATTCTCAGAAAAGAAAGAGGAACAGGTGGGAAGAAAATGCCCTTTGTAGATAGCTGTGATATAGCATAAGAATTCACACATTTGAGTTTAGAAAAATGAAATGCTTTGTGAAAGATCACCAAACTTACAGCCATGAAAGGTGTGAATGTCCCTGCACCTCAGTACCCATGCATAGTCATTTACTATCCCTCTTTAATTCCTGTGTGTCTCCTTATTTTTGTTGGTACTTCAGACTATTCTGGACAAAGGATTGTGACAGAATACAAGATCAGCAGTAATGTACATCACATATTGTCTCCCAACACCCTCATTCAATGGTGAATAAAGGTGCTTTTTATGGGTGAGATGAGTTAATCTATGTTGTTTCAGTATTTCTTTCACTGAATATAGATCCCATTACCTGGTGGCTACTTGAAAATGGTTTACTTTAGAAAAAAAATTGCCGCATTTAGTAATGCCACCCACAAGAAGCTCACATGAAGTTCTGAGTTACAATAATGTCCAACTCTTCCAGCTCCTGCTGGACACCTCAGCAGCTCCTCCAGTACTCCAAGGGTTGGTCAAGCAGTAAACAGAAGCAACAGCTGGTCAGGATGCTAGGAGAGGAACACATAAATTTGAAATAAGGTCTTTTTTTTGTTCTTGTTAAAAGCCATCTTACCAGAGCAGATGCATGTGACAAGGATGGGAGTGCCTGTGAGGAGAAGCTCCATCCAGATATCCAGCAGAGAATTAAAAAATTGGTTAGTGGTATGAATGTATTTTGGCTGCATGCAAGTCCTTGCATATTATCATAGTGCCAGGAAAGTACACAGCACCTCTGAGTCATATAAAAGTTCTGGTTCCTGCACATAATCTGCATTTAGGCAGAAAGTAATAATTCGTAGAGTGGAGAAGAGCAGATAATAGTTCCCCCAATAGTTGTCACATGATAACTTGAGCTGATTTTAACTCTGTTGTCACTCTGTACATATATATAGAGCAAAATTCCCTTGTAAACACATTGCCACCCTGAATTCCTGTAGACTTGTATAGCTTCAGCACAGCATGCTCCTTTTGAGTCCTGGTAGGACAAATAACTGCTTTGATCACACAGGTAACCACATTAAATGTGGGCATTTGAATTCACTGTCCCATGTAGATGCTTACATGAGAATGATGAAGTCCCTACACAGCTGAAGGAGAGACACCACCTCCCAACACAGACTCTTGTCTCCTGCCTCCTCATTCTGCAGCAAGCCTGAGATCCTACAACAGGATTTATCTCACCTAATTTTAGCAATCTGAATGTTTAGCTTTTGGGTAAGCTAGTCTCCAATATCTTTCTACATTCAATGCAGAGATTGGTATTTCCAGTTAAATGATAGTGATCTTAGACATTTTGGGGTGGGACAGCTTGCTTTCTTTCAGGGGATCCCTGACAATATTTTATAGCAGTAGCCATGTGAACAGCTCAGAACAGTTGCCTATAATCTACACAATATGTGACATGAAGTGATGCAGAAGAAGTTAAAAGCATGGCAATCATTAAGTGTGAAAATTGATTTGTAACCCCCAATCTGCAGCACACTTCTAAATACCTTCAGCAACAGGGAAGAATCACCAGTCATGGAATTAGATGTGTATTTTATTCTAATGCACTATTAAAACTCTTGGAGGTTTAAGCCTTCTGAAAATTATGGTACTGTTGAATTCAGTGGTATAACACAGATGAGGTTTCAAAGATATTTCAAAGATGATTAGCAACTTCTCTTATCTGTTTCCAACACTCAGTACTTTATTAAATTAAGAAGAAAGTTTCATTTTAGAGAGGAAGAGTAGCACATCAGAGCCTCTGACCAATGCTAATTTACTGAGGGCAAAACTTGGCAAATTGTAACATTTGTGAAATATTATGAAAATAGTTTGTTGGGAAATGTTAAACTTTCCAATAAAATAAACTAGCAAAAAGGGACCAAAAATACACACATTGATATATCTTTCTTTAATAATTTAATATAAAAAGAGAATACAATGAAATGAACTGTCAAGTATAAAAATCCTTTTAGTATTCTCCTTTCATGTTCAAATCTTTGTTGTGTTTGAGCATCCATAATTGCTTTGCGTCAAGTTCCCTAAGACATTTCCATCTGTCTTTCAGCAAACTTGAAAACGTTTTTTCTGCTTTTGGCTTTAGTTAAAATCAGATATTTGTTTCAGCCAGCAAGGTTACTTCTGGTGATTGTTTATCCTCTGCCATTCTGTTGTGATCACTGGGGCCATCTTTCACTTTGCCATGATACATGTATATTACTGTTTGTACCATCACTCACAGCTTATAACTTGGGATAATCCAGAAGGGCATTGCATGCATCATTCCTTCTGTTTTGCCATTGAAATAACTTTACTCGGAATCAAAAGCTAAATGAAACAGCTGAGCCCAGCAAACAGTGGCTAACATGGGAGTTTCTGAAGGGTTCTACCCTGTGCTCAGAGGTAGAGCAGTTGCAGAAGGTGAGTTGGGAGAGGATTTGCATGCACATGAGCGTGTGTGTGTGTGAGAGCATTATCTATTCAAGTTTTGTCCTTTGAGAAAGCTGTGGGGACAGTCTCACAATCTCCTATCAGGCTGTACTGATCAGCTAGTCAGAGTTTCTGTGAGACCCATCTGGCCATGACTAGCAGGTCTTTGATCAGAATCAGTGCTTGAAATCATCAAATAGTTAATCCCTCCAAGATTACTGAGGAAATGAGACTCTGCAAAGAGAATTTATATATAAATCATTTGCCTGACATCCCTTGGAACCAAGCAGATGAAGGAAGAATGAAAAGAAGGACAGTGACTCCACATAAAGGAAGGATATTTGGAGAAAACACATCTGGAAAGCATCACTGTTGAAGATTCAAGGCAGAAGGGACCCGTCACTAAGGAACAAACTATACAACAAATCAGGTTTTGTAGAACAAGGAACGAGTGTACCATTTTATATACCTGCTCAAGTTCCACAAAGTACTCATGTCTGAGCCACTAACACAGCCCTGTGCAAGTGATCTTGAAGGTTTATGGATTAATTTTCTAGACAATACAGGGCAAGCTGGGGTAGAAGTCACCAGCAGCTCCTACCATCACATCCCATTTCAGAACAGCATCAACAGCTCCTTAAAACCTGCCTGTCCTATATTAAGGAAAATAGCTGAGAAGCTGACATCATGATGTGAGTGATATATATCAGAGATCTGTCAGTACAAAAACTACCTTGGATTTCTGAAAAAAAACCTGACAATTTCATAACTCAAAAAATAGTGTCATGGAATGATAAATTTGATTTCATCTTGGCAGATAAAAGGGCACTGATCTAAGAACTAAAAACAAAGATTTTTAGGAGCAAGTCATCGTAACTTAATTACATTCATTATGCGCAGACAGGAAAAAAATGTTCAAATCAGTAATAAATATGGTTGGTGATTTAAAAGAGACAGGTTCATAAAGCTGAAAACAAGTATAGGCTGATAGAACTGGAAGAAGGTATGAATAATTTGGGAGAACTGATTAAATATTTTATTTGATGGTCAAAACGCTACAATCCCATAGCTGAAAAATTAGGTGACGCTAGTTATGCTAGTTATAAAACAGCTTGACTTTAGCAGAGAGAATAAAAGCAACTCCAAAAGCTAAAATATATTTTTGATCTCTGTGTGTGTGCATCAGTGGAGAGGGCTGGGGTGAGGGGTAATGAAAAAAAGGGCAACATGACAGAAGTATATATAAATTTAGAAGCTAGAAAGTTTGGGAAACTGATTAAGGAAACAAAACAAAAAACAATAAAGTAAAAAGCAAGGGATGATACAGTTGTAGGTAATAAAATATCCAAATGTAAGGAATTCTGCCAGAATTTTTTTCTATATTAATTAAGTAGGGCTGTCAGTAATAATGTAGGAAGCTGTTCAAAAATATTCTGGTTTTTATTTGGAAAAATGCCTACATATTTGGATTACAAGAAAATGATGAGTACATTATTAAGAAATTTTTCAGGGGCTTTCTTTATGTTCAAAGGACTATGATGAAGAACAATACAATCTTTATTATTTTTGTTTAGAAATAAAGAGGGGTTTGAATGACATTTAATCCGAGTTACCTGGATCTATATTTAGATCTATGTTTAGAAATGTTATAAACAAGTCATTTGTTAGCCAGAGGGGTCCAGAAGAAACATTAAGCTGGGAGTCTACATTTTTTAAGGAAGTCACTTTAAACTCCTAAAGTAGCTTCGAACTCCTAAAGCACTGAACAGATTTATTTCTTCATCTTGAAATGCTGATGCTTTCTTCAGTAGAATGCCTGCTATTTGTTAGGCACTTCACAAAGTCTCATATAAATTCTTTCTGAGCATCTGATGAGGTGTTGTGTTTCTGGCAAGACAGGATGTCAGTGCCTGCTGCTTTTGAAGGCAGATTTTTTTGTGGAAGGTTTTATATAAATACATATTAAGGAAGAATGTTTTAACATAACATTTGAGACATAAATATTCATTTCCTGCTGCAAACTATAGATGAACAAGGTATAATAATTCCCTCTGATTCTTGAGCACTTATTTTTGGAATGTTTGCTACATCTCCCATCTGTTGCTTCTTGATCCTTTGTTTTCTGTACAAAGTAAAATACCTCACTGTAGACTTCCTGGATTTCAGGAAGAAAAACATGCATTGGTGAAGCTGACCAGAACATGGCTACTGCTCTCCTGTTTCCTATATATGAAGGGTGCTTAGACTATGATATTCCAATGGTGGCTCTCCCTACCAGCCTGAAATTCTTCCTGAAATCCTGTAGTTTAATAAAAGCCAATAAGCAAAGCCCATGGCTGGACAAGGACCAATTCCCTTAAGGGTTTATTTGTGCAGGGTGGGCAGTGTACCGGGACTCTCACCTGAAGTGTTGCATGAGAATGACACCGTGGTACTGATGCTGCCAGGCATGCCCAGCCTGAAGCCATACAATCTGACAAAAGGCTGAGCTCTGTGCACAAGCACAAAGCTGCTGCATCTATTTGAGGTAAATACCAAGGTCCCTCTTCATTGCAGCTGGAAGGAAAATGGTATTTTCTGTGGGAGTATTTTATGTCTCACATCAAATCCACATGGGTATTTTTGTTTTTCATCTAATTAAAAAAAATCAAAATTGAAACCTTTTCCTCCTATTTTTAGTATTTGAAACACAGACAAAAATCTGTTTTCTCACACATAAACAGAGGAAGCAAATATTTGCCTCCAAACTTTCCATCTAAAAGAAAAACTGCAGAAGCATTTACATGTTAATAAAAGCAACTCCTTCTACTGGTTATTATCCTCCTTTCTCACTCATGCATATTACAGTGATCCAAGCAGAGAATGAGCAGGCTTTCAGACCTTCCTTAGAATGCAAATGAAGCTTTGGCTTATGCATCACCCCTTGCATCTGAAAGCAACTTGTGTGTCACTGGATAATATCGTTCAGAAATTTGGGGGATCTTTCTCTATTCCTTCAGTCCAGCCAGGCAACATTTTCCTTGTCTGATGTGTAGGACTAAACCTATTCCAAACAGCAATAAAACTGAGATAGAAGAGCAGGTGAAGATAAGGAAGGAAATTAAAATAGATGGGGGTTTTATGGAAACGTTTCAAAAAGGAGGAATTGCAGCACTTCCCTCCAGCTGTACACTCAAAATCAGATATGAAGGACTATCTGATTACTTCCTAAAGTGTTGCCTGGGAGGATTAAGCACAGGCCATGGAGCAGATCCTCTGCATAGGAAAATCACTGTTTTTACACCAGCTGAAAGACTGGTCCTTCTGCACCCCATCTGCCAAATACACATAGATGCAGAACTAGTGACTGCAGTCCTCCTGAGCAGGTACATCCTCTTTCTTTCTGCCAGTGGGGGGTTTTTTTGGTGGTGTTTTTTTTTTTTTGTTTGTTTTTGGGTTTTTGTTTTGTTTTTTTTTTTTTTTTTTTTTTTTTGCACCCAGTGAATTTCTTTGTTTTGTTTTTTTTTTTTTTTTTTTTTTTTGCACCCAGTGAATTTCAGTACTCCGTTTAGCTCTTTTCCAACTTCATTTCATAGAGAACAGAAGATGGTTTTTGGCAGTGACACTTAGCTGAACTCTGCTTTGTGTGCAGTTAGATTTACTTCTAACACTTCTGGATGTCATTACCCACATTGTTGCTTTTGTCCCAAACTCTCTTTTTGTTGGTCGGTTTTGTATTGAAATCACAGTTAAGCCATTCAGTATGGTATTTTCTCTACAGAGTGAAAAGTGTGTGAAAGCAGTTGAAGGTCACATCTATTATAACAAAACAAAAGAGAGAAATAATAGGGCATCCATTCTGAAGTCCTCAGACATCCAACATATTATTGCCCTGGTGATTTCAGTGTGGATAAGAAGAGTTGCAAAGAGAAGGAGGTATCTTAATCCAGCTGCTCCTTTCAGTATGCACAATGAGAAGAATGCAGGGGTCTTGTTCCCCAGCCTCTTCCTGCCACTCTGTGTCATGTGCCTGGAGTGGTCTCTAGAGAATATGCCTCTGTGCCAGGGTACCACTGAGGAAAATGTTCAGTTTGTGGGTATCTGCAGTAGCACCCCTGAACTCCTCAGCTCATTTGCTTCCCAGGCCAGGCTCTGGGCACTGCAGTCCCCAAAGTCCCATTTCAATTATGCAAATATTCTTACACGGGACCCGTGACCAGAGACATATTAACTGGCTGAACAATGAGATTCCTCCAGTAAATATAAAGCATTTTCCTCCACCCAGAAAATGAAGTGCCTGGGAATATGGTTAAAAACAGAAGAAAAAAGAGAGTAGGGATGTATTTTATTACAGACCCTTTCCCTCTCCAGGTCCCCAACATCTGAGTCAGCAAGAACCACCTGCATTATTTGAAGTGTAATTAATTTATTTCTGTGAGGCTCTTGCCAGCCTGCCAATGTACCCAAACCCTTCTCTTTTAGCAGATACTAGCTCTCCTTTATTTTATTTACCCTTCAGTAGACTAGGACTGATGATTTTAAACTA
Organism: Cettia cetti; assembly: GCA_013401135.1. Lineage (NCBI taxonomy): Eukaryota > Metazoa > Chordata > Aves > Passeriformes > Sylviidae > Cettia > Cettia cetti. The sequence continues at coordinate 45,744 of VZUI01087315.1, read as the reverse complement.
AGAAAGTGTCGAATTTGGCTAGGTATAAGGAAAAAGGTTTTTACAATGCAGGTGGTGAGACACTAGAATAGGTTGGCCAGAGAGGTGGTGGATGTCCCATCCCCGGAAATGTTTAAAGTCAGGCTGGACAGGGCTCTGAGATACCTGTCTAGTTGAAGGATGTCCCCACTCATTGGAACAGGGCTGGACTTGAAGACCTCTAAAGAAGTTCTTTCAAACCTAAACTATTCTATTGTTCTGTTATTCTATTATTTGGAAACAGACATTTAACACCTTTGAAGCTGGGAGCAACACAGCTTTTTAAACATTGTCTTTACATCTTTTTGTAATTACGGTGGTTTCTGTTCCACACCAAGTCACTGCTGCTGACACAGTCAAGCAGAGAAGAACCTGCTGAGGTCTGGTTGTTTGGTAGCCTTTACAAAGTGGCTGTGCACACTCCCCAGGCATCCCTAAAGACACTGGGGTCTCACAGCTTTAAGACATAGGAAGATCTCACACAGTTCAGAGACCCTGCTGCAGCATATCCCAAACAGAAGGGGAAGGGAAGGTTGAGTTCACCTTTGCTCCAGCTGACACAGGGAGGAGGCACAGCACTTGTCAGTCACTACAGCTATTTTAGGAGCAATGAGTTCCCAAAACATCCCTTGCTTTCTGAGTCCTTGTCTGTTTCCATCTCTTATGGACACCAGTTTTGTCCTCTGCCTGAAAGTCTGAACGCTTGGCAACAAAGTCCTAATTCAACATCCAAACAGTTGAACACAGCCATTAGTCCCAGATTCCTTTTCCCCCCAAGGCCAGATGTTCCCTCAGATGAAGAATATAATTCTCTTAGAGTATAAAACACAATGCAGAGCCATGAGCTGGCTTGCAGACCAAAAGAATTAAAGCCACTTCCCCATCTATACAGCATCATATATATTACATTAGCACAGTACCATACCCAGGCTAATAAAACCAGTTCTGCATTGGAAGTAATAGACCTGCTGGTTGGACTGCAGCCAGCCTCATATAGTAGCTAACCTAAAAGAGGTACCAAAGCTAACTAGTGGTACTCATACAGACCAGATTAAGTATTTGGGTGCTTAGCCTCTATTGAACTCTGTGCTGCAGGAGTTCCATTGCTCTCAACACCTGAGCTAGAGAGTTTAAAGCTTGCTCGGATATGTATTACCAGCTACTTGGGGGGAATACTAAGTGTGACCTGGTGCAAAGCAGGAGAGAAGATTCTCCTCCTTCTGCCTCCCAGAAGTGGAGTTATATATGAGACCATTTGTCTAAGTATATATGGTCTTGTTGTCATGGCTGGCTGGCAGAGTGACTTTGTGCTTCCACACAGAACCCCAAATCATCAATCCTGGGTCCATACAACAAGGGTATTTCAAACAGGGAGTGTCAATATTAATATCTCATTTCATTGTTTCTAATCAGCTAAAATTATTCAGTCAGGGCAAACTCCGCTCTCTATTATCCTGGTGCAATTCATTGATTTCCACAATGGCCAAGTGTAATTGTGTGCAGAATTTGGCTATTAATGTAATTTTAATAAAAGTTTCTTCATGTATATTTCATAAATCTATTATTTTGCAGTGAGAACTTTCTAATCAGCAAGAAGGTATCTCTAGATAGTGTTGCTCATTTGGTAAGGTAGGCAATAAGTAATAAATACCACTGCATTAGAAATGTAAGTGAAAGAGAAAATTGGAAGCTGCTTTCAGATGAAAGTAGATTAAATATAGTACATTTGCTTAAGTATCTTTATAATGTAGCTTGGCTTTTCATCTTGATCTTTGGCTAAAATTACTTTCTCTGAATTTAACTTTTCGTACATCCTAGAACACCTCTGCACTATTGGAATAAACAAGACTGTTAAATTAAATGCATATTGTGCCAAAACCTTCCCTCAGCAATATATGTGCATAGGAATTTATAACAGGATTTAAAATCAGAGCTGAAGGTCACCTCTTTTGTATCACAGACCATTTCTCCCCCGTAAGGAAATCCAGTAACTTTTACTCAAATTAAAACATTTCAGATCCCTTGAGACCTTACTGCTAAGTGCTTCAGACAGACATCAGCTGAAACATAGCCACCGCAAATGCCCATGGCCTTTGTAATGCCAGATAACAAAGAGACACAGCAGTCTCTCATAGCAGCAAAAAAACAGAGTCCTTGATGCTCTGCATCAGGAGGAAGCCACCTTCGCCTCTGAACGTGTGAACCTGGTATAGCAGGCAAGCGCCAAACCAGAGAGCCCTCTGTACCACATAGGAGCAGTGCCTAGTTCTGCCCTGGGGGAGAGTTTCAATGATCTTGAAGACAAAAACCTATCTGCTTATCAACTCTGTTCTAATAGGAACACCCAGCTGCTTCTCCTACAGCCTCAGCAAGGAAAAAATGACTGGGGAATTTGTATGTGCTTTGTGGTATTTGTCTAGCTTGATGTTCTCTCCAAGTGCTAGCAATCTGTGGAACTAGTCCAGTAGTCCTCATTCCATGTGTTTAGAAATTTCCAGGATCTTATTTAAAACTCACTGCTATAAAGTTACATTTTATTATTGATGGATGGCTCTTCTATCTTTGGCATTCAGAGACAGCGATTCATTTAGTGTGGGTCAACAAGTTGGAGACATTCTCTGTGTCTCCCACCTAGCTATTAGAACTCCTCTATGTAAAGAACCAACTAAATCCAGTGAAAAGTCCAGTGCTTGCCCCTCACCCACTTCTTCAGCTATAAGAGGGTAAATTCTGATCTTATCTGTATTAGATTTCCATAGCCTCCTGGAGATGAAGGCATCTTTTCATAGTACCCCTGATGGTGCTGTGTACAGGTGAATGATCGCTCCACTAGTTCTGCTCAGCTATCCCTTTTGCCTGTAGAAACCCATCTTTTTTTACCCCACAGCAACCCCTTTGCATCCAACACTGATGACTTAGGCTCATGTACCCCCAGCGTAATTTATTTTTCAGGAGTCAGTGTTTCATCTTCTAGACTTTGCTTGCTTTCTGAAAGGCAGGAGTCTAAATCCAGAGGTGAAAGAAGCAAGGAAAATGGCTTTGAGGACTGAAATCCTCAAAGGCTTTGAGACTGAATCTTTGACTGAAAGATTGCAATTACTTTCCTGTAGTTGCTGAGAACTGCAGGGATGACCTTGCTTAGTGTAATTTGGGATTTGAGAGAGCTTCCTTAGGTCAGAGGAGTTTCATTCTCTTTAGGTGCTTATTGTTGCCTAAGGGTTACAAATAAGGGCTCAGGGGAAAAAAAAATACTGTTTGAATACTCACAGTTGCAGTGCTGAGACATTTAGGGCATTTGCAACCTAGGTACTTTATCATCCATGTGAGAGCTATTCAGGACTCTTCCAAGGTATCTAGAAAAGCCTGTGTTTTTGTGTCCTAGGAAAATAGACAGTTTACCTTATCATATTGTCATACAAATAGATCAATTAGGAAAAAGAACTTGCATGATTAGAAAGTGAAGGATATGTAAGCACAAGAAAAACCTTGAAAAAGGGGCATTTGTACTGGATCTAGCGGCATGACTTATCACAATTAGTTCAGCACAGTAGCATGTATCATACAAAATGCCATAGTGATAGGAAAAAATACTCAAACGTGTCATGTACCACACAGAAAGGGTGGAACCAAACTGTGAAGTGCTGTGAGATAAAATGTTCAAGGTGCAATACAAGATGAGCCAGAATAGAAAGAGATGACAGCAACCAGACAGCAGACCAAAATAAAATGAAATAAAAAAAGACGTGCTGTCTTTGATCCTGTTTACAAGAGGAAAGCAGCAGCACAGTAAAGCTTTCATACTATCACAGGATCTGCAAGTGTAGCAGAGCTTGCTTCTGAGAGAGGGCTTGAACCTGGAAGTTTGCAGGCATCTCTGCCATTAACTTCAGCAAGAGCTCAGTGCGCAGGATGCCAGGAAGATTAGAGTTGAGATAACTCCCTAAGTGGCTTGAGGACAAGAAAGACCTATGCAAAGAAAAATACCATTGATCAATATCACCCTGTACTGTCCTTCTTTACACTGTATTAGTTCACAAGCTTTGGAGCTAAAGTGCATTTTTAATGAAGCTTCAGTATTATATAAGGCTTTACCACCCTTCAAAAGTAGCCACATCTTTGCAAAAGGGTTTTAGGATTGCTAGGAAATCATCAGTCCAGGTGTCTGCAAGAGGCAGAGGAAGGGAAGCAGTAATCTTGTATGTGGAAAGCAAGTTTTAGAGGGATCAGCACGGTTACTTGATTGTTGAAAGAAAAACTCTTTTTCAAAAACTAAGGGGTATTAAACAACACATTATCTCTCAAAGTCTTTTGCTAGTCAGAGGCTTTGCAGCACTTATACACGGCAGGGAAGGAGAAAGAAGGACATACATTAAAATATACATATTCTGATCTTCTGTAGCTGAGCTGGTGACCCACATTTTTGCTAGTGCTGCTACTAAGGAATAATTCTGTTCAACAAATTCAAAACAAAACAAAACAAAACCAACCAAAAAAAAAACCCAAAAAACCACAAAAAAACCCCACAAAAATCAAACAAACAAAACAAAAAAAGCCAAAAAAAAAAAAAAAAAAAAAACAAAAAAACCCCAAGCATTGTACTGAAACTTGTGAGCATTATATGTAAGAGTCATATATAAAAGTAAGCTTCATATTCTGCTTAGCACCAAGTAAAGTTTCAATGTAATGTCATGTCAGCCACCAGACACTCATAGTTCAAGACAATGGCTAACTAACATGAAAAACTCCAGAAAAAAATTAAAAAGACCAGAGGTCTAAAAATCACAGTTCAGCTGGAAAGATGGGAAGAATTGGTTCCATTTACTCACGGGACTAAAAGGCCACCATTTTCAAACATGCAAAATTTGCTGCCAAAAAGGAAAGGGTCTTTCCGTTTAATACGTAAGACAAGGAGTTAAGAGTTTTAACTACTTCAAAGAAGTTTTAGATAAGAAATTAGGAAAATTTTCTTGATGTTAAGGATTGGATGGTGTGTATGGGATAGTATTACAGCTTTTTAAAAGGGGATGCATGAAAGACAGAAATGTTTACTCATAGCTATTCTGTTTTCAGACTAAGGATCACCAAAATGGCCTGTCTAAATCATTTGAGTCTAGATCTATGAGCCAAGCTGCTGCCTCTGAAACAAAATGCAATTTATTTATTTTAAAATTGTACTGCAAAGTTAAGGAGAAAATCTTGACTTTAATTAAAATTGCAGGAGCAGCATGAACAGGAAACATATTTGGAGATTTGGCCTATGTAAAAACAATTTGTCTAGTGCAGCCTTTGATGGGCATATTAATGTTTATCAGCAGTAAATATTTTGGCCACTGTCTCTCTTCTGAATGTGGAAGATGCAAAAAATCTTTTTCTCCTTGAGGCATTTATGGGGCACAATTTCATTCCTGTTTACTGGACAGATGGCCATGTGTTGACTCTGTAGATGAAGTAGCTCACTTGCTGTATTAGTTGATTAGCTTTGAAAGACAGTTCTTTGGAGAGAGGGGAGAAATTGTTCTAAAGCTTTTTCTTTTTTTAGAGGGACTTACTGTTCCAAATTGCTTGCAGCTTTTCTCTCCATATAATGATTATGGAGTTAAACATTAGTGATTCTGTATAAGCAGAATAATGACAATAACTAGAGCAAGGAATGAAAATGTTAAACTAACAAATAAAGTGGTTGATTACTGAAACAGATGAGAAGACAGAGGGCAATTTCTAATACCAAGACATAGCTGGCACAATGATTAGACCACAGGCAAAGCTTACCGAGTTTGGATTCCGAATGTGAAAGCATCAACAGTGGAAAACAGGACTCACAACACAGAAAAAGCACAAAAAATAACTGGAGGATATATATGAAAGCGGAAGGGAAAATGGTGCAAGTGAAAAATATTATGAGACAGAAAGTCCAAAAAGGACAAGTTTGCCTGAGGATGAGGAATTGAAATGAGAAGCAGCTCTCCTGCAGTACTATGTGGTTCTTTCTTAGGCAGGATCCCTCTCAGCCCTCCCAACCAGCCCCTACTGACCCTTGTCCCCGAAGCACAAGCATGGCAGCAGTGCCATGATTCCTCAAATTGCCCAGCAGAATGAAACTCTCTGCAGCTACATTTCCTTCAGACAGGATGACAATTTGCATGCAGCATGCATGTTGCTGATAGGGCTTTGGGACCTCCCTCTGGCCTCACTTATAAGGAATCTGGTATCCTACCCCTCTCTAAGGCACATTCTCATACAGTCAGAGGAAAACCAGTTGCTGTTGATAATGACATGGCAAGGCTTATGCTGTGCAGGGTTGATTGATCTGAATTCAGGTGGTGATGGAGGGGAATTTCGTGGACTAAATCATTCCATGACTACAAGTGATCACTGGGTTGTGCTAGTAGCAATAAAGTGAAGTCCTTTGGTTTTATTTAGGTTTGAAAAAGCAAGGCAGAGAATGACTGAAGGGCTTGAGTAGGAAGGCAAACCTTGTTAGTTTCTATTTATTTTTACCATCTACTATCTAATGCTTCATAGCTCTTGAGACATTTCAGACACACGCAACAATTGCACTAAAATCCAAGTCCATAGAAGTAGGCCAATTTACAGCAACTGAGGAGCTCATTCTTCTAGGGACTACTACTGAGACAAATCATTTTGATTTTTAGGCTTTCCTCCAGCAATCAATATTTTTATTGCTTTACTTGAGACAGAAAACAATCATATAATAACAAAAGTTGCTGGGTGTTGCTTCAGACTGTTTGTTTTACTTTTTACTGGCTTGTTTTGAGCACAGTGGGATAGCCTCTTTTCAGAGAAAATATGAAAAAGAGTGAAAAAAAATTGTACTCTACAAAAATGTGTACTCTAAAATTTGAAGGAAAAAGGCTTCAGGGCACTGCAGATAGGCTGAGGCTCATATTGACTGTTTATTCAGCTGCATTCTCACCCATGCTGCTGTTTGCATGTAAGGACTTGCATTCCGGCACAGTTTTCCTGCTGCTGCTGTTTCATTTTGTTTTCTGTTCCTGCTCTTCATTCATTCCATATCAGAATTTGTGTTCCAAATGGACTGCATTGAAATATCTATGGCTGTTACAGACAACGCTGCTTTCCATCACAAAATCCATATAAGCTGTTCAGCAGGAATAAAAAACACAGTGGCAAGTTCACCAGAGTCAGACCCCCAAACTACCTTGTCCGTAAATGTATGGCTTTGCATTTCATATGTAGAAAGTGGGTGAGAGAGCAGTCAGAAGATACTGTAGAATCATGATGCTCTGCCCTGGTGGCCACAAAACAATCTTAAAAATTTTTGTTGTGCTTTTTGTCACCAGCTACCATGGTTTAACCTCAGCCAGCAATCAAGCTCCCCACAGCCACTCACTCAATCCCCCACCAGCAGAATCAGGGAGAGAATGGGAAGTGTAAAAGGCAGAAAACACATGGGTTGAGATAAGACTGTTTAGTAGGGAAAGCAAGAGCTGCACACAAAAGTAAACCAAAGTGAAGAATTAGTTCACTTCTCCTGCTGTTCAGCCATCTCCAGGAGAGCAGAGCCCCATCACTTACAATGGTGACTTGGGAAGACAAATACCATCACTCCAAATGTCCTCCCTTTACTCCTTCTTCTTTATACAATGAGCATGATGCCACATGGTCTGGATTATCCCTTTGGTCAGTTTGGGTCACCTTTCCTGGCTGTGTCTCCTCCCAACCTCCTAGGTAGCCCCAACTTCCTTGATAGTCTGGCAGTCCAAAAAGCAGAACAGGCCTTGGCTCTGTGTAATTCCTGCTCAATAAAAACAAAAACATCTCTTTGTTGTCAATTCTGTGTTCAGCACAAATCCAAAATACAGCCTCATACCACCCACTCTGAAGAAAGTTAACTCTACCCCCAGCTGAAACCAGCACACCAATCTAAAATTATTCTCTGTCAGACCTGTTCTTTGAGGAGATTTTCTACATATCCTTAAGGTGCACAATATTTCTTTTTCTGAATAGTATTCATTTTTCTAGCATCACAGGCATCAATACCTGTTTCTCAGCATTTGAGGGAAGATTTAGTTCATTTATCAATTCCTCTATTGAATTCTTTGAAAGGGGACAGATCTTTGAGTCCAGAAGTATAGAAAAATCTTCCCAAGTATCATTCCACTTGTTTTGCAATTTGTGGCAAGAAAAGATTAACACAGAAGAACAGACTGGTTGCTGGCTGGCAGCCTCTCTGATATTTATAATAGTTATCTAAACTAGCTTTACCTATGTAGCCTGGTATCTAGCTAAACTGGTTTAAATTTTGTGCAGTTAAATAATTGTAAACATAATGAGTTGGATCTGTTGCTGGTGTTCTTCCTTATAACTTCACTTTATTACTTCAAATTTTTGAAAATGTGAAATCTGCAGACATTTCTCTAAATTTTGCAACAACTTTGTAAAGTCTGGAATATGGCAACAATGGAGTCCTAGAGTAAAGCGCCCAGGCAGAAGCATCTATACAAAATTTCCAGAAAAAGAGTAAAGTAGCACAAGAGAAAGCACAGTCAAAGAGAGGCCAAAACATCCCTGTACTGTCAATAAAATGCAGGGTTTGCCAATCTCAGTTCTGGTTCAAACACATTGTCTTACCCTGAGCATATCTCTCCTCCATTTCCCTAACTGTAAAATTATAAACTTCCAGGATTAGCTGTTGTGTAAAAAATGCCACTAGCTTAGTAAATGTTTACAGACTTTTTGGTTGAGGGAAAAAAAATAGTCAAATTATTTTTTGAAGGACTAAAAAAAGTAAGCATTACATATATTCTCTTGCTTTATATTTATTTATTACTATTTCATCTGCTAAGATATTGCTCAGACAGACTTAGCCATTTATCAGTTTGATGCCCCTTTGCAAGGACTGTCCTATTGACACAGAATCATTTCTCCCTTCATAATAATATTTTCATGCCTCATGGCATTCCCACCTGTGGCTTTTTAGTAATTAATGATGTTACAATGCAAATTCTAATCAAGCTGCATATGTATTTTGTTCATTTGCTTCCTTATGGGAAACATTTTAATTTCCCCTGGCCTTTTTGCAGCAGCTGCATGTCCTTCTGATTATTTCTTCTGTTGAAAAGCGGTCAAAGTGTTGTTCAGGACAAAATTCAGTCCAGCTGTAAACATGTAAAACTCTTTTGGCCCAGAGTGCTATCTAGTTTTATTAAAAGCTAGACAAATCATAGAATCCTTGAGATGTAAAGTAGCAGCGAGAAAGACAGAGAAAAGAGAATCGGGGGGCAGCTGAAGCAGACTGCTGTTAGTGGGGGTTTTGAAGATTGTGGCAGCTCTAAGACATAGAAAATAAACTTTCCTGCTAAACAATTCTGTCTGTTAAGAACATACCTATAAATATCATTCCCCTCTTGTTTATGTCTATGAACTAGATGAAAGAATTTAAAATAGAATTTTCTCATTAACACACAATTTAAGATATTTTGAAAGGAATTTTAATACATATATAGCAACTTGTCTATTATTTTAAACTTCTGTTTTGCTGCAGGCAAACACAAAGACAGTGGTGCAGCTGAAGCATAAACTTGGGAGTGGGGTGTTATATTAAAATCTGTCATGGCCTTTACATTTATTTTACCTGAGTCTAATGAATCTTTCGAGAACTCATTTTAATCTTCTGTAAAATTGAAACAACAGCTCAAACACATTGCAGGGCTCTGGAAGGTATATTTCTTCAAAGGTCTTTGATGATCTCTGCTACAATAATTATAACAATCTAACTATTGCTTTTACACATATCTTCTCTTCAAGGAGATCTGAAGTTATACCTTCATTACACCTTAATAGCCTGTATTTTTTTCCCTGTTGTAGCTAGAAGCAGTGTTTTAAATTAAGTTCAAAACACTGAGAAAATAGGTATCCTCCTTGTTCTTCCTGAGTTGTCCACAGTGTCTCAACTTCACACAGTTTCCACATGTGAGGTTTCAGCTGAAGGGGAAAAAAAACACCTGAACAGTTCTTGGAAACTAGTGGTCTATCATGGGCTGTCACCTGTTCTGCAGATATTTTTCATTTGAAAGATGGTTATGAAATGAAACCACTATAGCTGGGAAACCTCAGCTATTAAATTTAACTGAATAGGGAGAGAGACTTTCAAGTGAGCCTTTTTTAATGAATAAACAAATATTTTGTAATATTGAAAATTTATTATTTGATTCTACAGTTTTCTCCTAGAAAAATAATTTCTGCCTTCAGATCCTGATTGTCTATTCAGTTTTGACTTTCATTCTCTCTTCTCCACTTAGCTATGATGGCTACACTGCGATGCCCCCTGGACTCTAAAATAGAAATACTGTATCAAGATTCAGGCCTGTTCAGTTTTCACAGAAAACTAAAAGAGAAGGATCAGCTGTGGACATCCTTGTCCCATACTCCTGAAGGCAGTATAGGAACTTGAACAGATTCAAAATTGAACAGGCACATCCAAACATATAGTGCTCCATAGACTAGTAAATAAATGCCTTGTTGTTTCTGCAGCCTAGATTTACTGTACAAATTCTGGAGACATTTATAGACCCTTCCAGAAAGCTTCTGTGCTCTGTTTTCCCCTTATCCTTTTAGGGACTTGTTGCAGTCCTGATTCCTGGATATTAAGCATCTGTAATTCTTTCCTTCTGGTGAGTAACCACTTTTTTCTGCTTCTATATCCACTCCGAGCACCAAGATGCTCCATTCTCCTCCCATGTCTGCATTCACCTCCTCCATCTTCTCCAGTTCCAGTGCCTTTTTATTACTCTGCTTCCAGTATATCAGAGACCATTGTGCCTTTTGCAATCTATACAGGGTAATTTGCATTTCATTTCCACCTAGGTCTTAATCTCTTGTTACCCCTTTCCTCTCAATGAGGTCAAAAGAGTTTTGAAACTTGGTTAGGACGCACCTTGCTTTAATGTAAGAAGGTGCTTTTCCACAGACATGCTTTGCAATCTGGAGAGAACACCAAGTTTGATAGTAGTGGGTGGATTTACGCAGAGGATGCCAGGTGAAGTGCGTGCCCCCCATCATGTTTTCCAGTTGTCTGTCGTTGAAATCAATTGAGCTCTGCTCCGTACAGCTTGCTCCTGAGTTTGTGCAGGCAGTGGGATATGACTCTCATGGGATATCATGGCACCTGCAAACAGAAACACAGTGTTAACCTGAAGGCCAGTCCTCACAATCCCAGCCAGCTCTCCCACCTCTGTGAGTGCAGCCGTGGTCATATTGCACACGAGCAGGCACTGATTCGGAATGCCAAGCACCTTGGTAAGTAAGCCTTGTGAAGAACTCTCTGCATAGCTAAGTTCTCCATAGCAGTATTAATGAACACTGACCTTGCTTTGAAAACACACAGTGTGTGTTTCTTCACTGTTTCTCTACAGTCTCTGCTGATTTCTACTGCGTTCAGCATTCGTGGAAACTTCTGCCCTGCTGTGAGACCTAGAGGATTTAAACTTTAGTTTAGTAGCTCTAAACTCCAAAAAGTACACTCAAATGGGCACACATGCACTTACAGACACAAAGGCTCACATAAGAAAAGAGTTTTTATTCATTTTCCAGCAGAGGCCTGTCATCATAAATGATCACTAACACTTTAGAGCACCACTTCCTTTGTGTATGGATACACAGGAAAAGTCTTTGGGACAGCAAGATCAATTAAATTAAAATAATACAATGACTTTCTTTCAAATTTTAACCTCTTTTTTTAAACTGAAATAAGATTTTAGGAAACGCACTTCCTTTCTGCACTTCATAATAACATGCCTTTATCTCACTAGGATTCTGTGAAGAAAAGTCATTATTCTTGTGAGAGCCTCTACTACCAGAGATAAGGAGTTGTGGAAAAGCCTCTCAAAAATTAGTTGTGTTTGGGCTTATCATTGGTCACAGGTAAAGTTAAATACATTCATAAGTGCTTGCTGTTTTTGGACCAAGTTCAAGATGTGTGCAATTAGGCAAAAATACAAAGTTAGGAATTGTTAAAATGAAAAGGTGATGTTCCGATTCAAGAAATCAATGATTTCAATGTTAACAGTGCCTACACTCTCGGAATATGTCTCACTCTGAGCATTTGCTGGCACAATGGGGAGAAAGCACATTCAGAAAACTCAACCAATGGTATTTCCATGGTTCTGGGTAGACTTACTAACTAGTAATTAATACTTATTGTAAGGAATTTTGTTAACACTAGAGTGAGGAATTCTGTTCAGTGCTCCACTGCTTCGTTTTGATACATACAGGCAAGGATACATCCTGCCCCAGGCTGCTTCAGAAATACAGAGCCCTTCAATTGATGTTGTAGTTAAAGGCTCAGTCTGACCCTCTGGGAAGTACATGGTTACTTCTTCTATTTTTTTCACATAAGTAGGGATGGTATCAAGGTTCTACAGCAATCTTCATCACACGGCTTTTCACAGGAAGAACAAAAGGTAGAACAAAAAGTACAGGCTGTCAAAGATGCTGTCACTTGGAACATAGTTCTCCTGAGCTGTATCTTAAAGGGGAGATAAAAGAAAAGAAACTAAAATATTTTATGTGTGTTTGAGATGAGCTCAACGTGATTCCTGTTGTTTCTCTGCTAAAACACATCACTGACTAAAGCAACATAAAGCTCAAAATGCCGTCTTTGAAAATAGTTAGAGAAACACTACTTAAAGGCTTGGTTGTTTTGTTGTTTTTTAACTTTGCTTTAGCCTGCCAAACTCAAAAGCTGTCTCTCTGTAATTTGCAGATTCTGCCTCTGCCCCCTTGCCATTTACAAGAGTTTAGACAATTATTGCGAGTCCTTTTCCCCTTTAGTTCTGCCATGAATATCAAGGCGTGGAGCAATAAACATCCACAAATGCTGCTGCACCGCAATGCACTAGTGCACAAGGATTGCATGTCTTACAGAAAAATAGAGCCAGACATCTTAAAAATTCATCATTATTATGTGTTTGTGCATCTGATGGGCAAGTCAAGCCACAGCCACTGTTGGTCACTCCTGATTTCAGCCAGGCCATATAGGTGGTGTGCTATATGGATGCTATGTGCATCTCTCCTTCCGTGCTGGGAGCAGAGAGATGTTTGATATGTGGGCTGAAGTTTGACATTATAATAGTCAAAGTGCCTGAGAAGAGAATGGTGGCTACTGCAGGAGACGCCACTGGTTACAAGCTGCTGCATCTGTCATATGTCTGTAGTGAATTTTGTGTTCTACTCCACACCAAGCTACTGCTAGACAGTTAAGGATTGTACTTTTAAAACAGTAAGGGGCAAATTCACTCCCAAACATCGATTTCCTTTTTAATCACAAAGAGCAAGAGAGCAGGAATCCTCCAGGAGTTTGTACTCACACTCCACAGGCACAAAACCATGCAGATAACAAGCAACCTATTCACCTCCCTAACTGGAAACGTCTGGTCCAAGCTAGTTGTCTGGCATCCACCTGTAGTCAGCAAAGAATGAAAAACACTGAAGAGGCTGATTTATCCAGTGCTAAAGCAGATGTCTCAGAAAAGCAGCATGAATTGCCCTCTGGAGCTTATCTCCTCTTGTTAATTATAAGGGTAGCCTGAAAAACTGGTTTAGGGTAGATACTGGACTTCCAGGCAGCTTAAGTAAGATGAGATGACTTCCAATACTGGTTGAAAGGAGACTACATCAGAATCCTCTCCACTCCTCCTGTAGCAGGCTTTCTGCCTTCCAGAAACTTCAGGCAAAGCCCTGGCTTAATTTAAGTCCTTGGCAACTCTCTAACCAGACTAGGATTTTCCCAGTCATACCTGCTTCTGATTCCTGCACTATTACAGTCTCACAAAACTACCGAGTGGGAATCACTGCAGTAAAACCCTTGTCCAAATATTTCATAGTTTAAGAAAAGAAGTCATGCATTTTTGAACAGTTCAAAAATTCTGTTTCAAAGCTTTTAGCAACCTTGCCTTTATTTTGTAAAATATTGTCTAGCTATAAAATAATGCCTTGATTGTTAAAGTGGCACCATTTTCACTACACAACATAAAAAATGGAATGAGTATTCACCAAAAACCCAAAGACTATTTGGAATGTTGAAACAGCCTTGACAGAAATGGGGCAGCTCAGGGTTAATTCCCAAATACCAAGTTTTAATCTAGTTAATCTACAGTTTACTGGAAAAAGGTGTTGGGTAAAATCAACACGGAAATAGGGAAACAATGAGAAACGGCAGGAAACAACTTTAGATGCAATACTGCTCAACAGACAAGTGGGACATTTACTAATGCAGGAAGGGGAGATGACTAAAGATTTCTCCATAAAATATGACTCCTCCTGCAGAAGGAGGTAGGCTTTTCCCAGGCAGGTAAGCGAGGCAGACGGAGGTTACATCTCTACCCACAGGCGTTAGGGCTGACAGTGAACAGGAAGCCTATTTAGTAGCTCTGTCAGCATTTGGCAGCAACCCAAGTAAGATAGACATGCAAATTGGCCTGTGTTGTTTTAAACCACTCGTTCCTTTATCTTACCCACTCTCTGCTGATTTGCTCGCGCCCTGCAGGGATCGATTTAGCCCGTCAGTCCTTTCCCAGCTGTGGCCCTTCTACACATCCACACACCTTTGCAACAGGGTGGGAGCAGCACCAGAGCTGCAGGTGGGATGCACATCTCCAGAGGGGCCTCCAGCGGGCACTCATCACCAGCATGCTGCGGCACACTCCACTGAACACCCAGATTTTGGCCACCTCGAGGTGTGAGCAGAGTTTGCACAGACCCTTAATGTGCTGGGCAGAGAACACCTTTTGAGGGGTGAGAGATTTAGTTATCTAGCAAGAAATTAACTGGAAATATATGTGGGTATATTTAATTACATAAAATATACATATTTCTGTCTATCTGTCTGTATCAGAAAAGAATAAATTTACCCAAATTTTTATGAAGGGTACATATCAACATTTCCTTCACTCTCAACACAGACTTTGCCCATCAATTTCAACCTGCCACCCCATTCAGTATAATCAAATGCACTTCAAACAATGAGTCAATGCTCAGAACAGCCTTGCCAAGGGCAAAATAATATCAGCCCTACCTAGTAATGGCAGCAATGAAGCCACATGAAGGTTATCAGCAGTTATCAAAACGAGCTGCAGGGTATCTGTGGGTTGAACCTCTGTCCATCTGTTGCCCAAGCCAGTATGGCCAAAGTGCCCCATATCCAGTAGAAAAGCTTCCTCTCAGAATATGTGACTGAGACATCACTGAGCTTTGAGCACACACCAGTTGGAGGCATGCTTTACTGCACTCTGCACAGCTAACCTGTGCATTCGAAAGTCACAAATTATCTCTACTACAGTCTCCAAAGAATAATACTGTCTAAAAAAAGTGAAAATTTTAGCAGTCTCATGAATGCTTGTTTCTTCTAATTTACTCTGTGTTTCTGAGACCATAGGGTGAACTCAGGTCAAGTCGTCAAGGGTTTCTGAGGTACCACAAGAACTATAAACTTGTTCATTTTCAAAAATGAAATATGAGATATGCCCCTAGAATCTGGGACTTCAAGAAAAAAAAAAACGAAAACCAACAAATATCATGAGACTCCATTAAAAAGCAGAAACTGACAACACTGTGACCCAGAAGTGACATGGAAAAGCCAGTACTATTTCTAGGTAAGACTCACATTGTTAACTTTTGAAATGCCTTCTAGAACAATATCAGACCAAATTAATTGCTGACATAAGTAATTTCCCCTGAATAAGATGAAAATTCACCTGGATAAGGATTTTTACCAGGCTTGTCTTAGAAAAACTTTGCTACTGTGTGTTTTCTCTGTGCATTTGAGTGGCACACAGACAATTTTCAGATCAGCATGGTATCTTTTCTAAAAAAAAGGAAAGAGACGACAGATTTTGGAAACAAAATTATTACTTGCAACTGTGACAGATTCCATGGTGACACTTACAAGAATTTTTCCTATTAAGCTTTAGCAAGTGCTAGTGCCACAATAAATAACCTTTCATACATGGAGGCTTCAGAAGTAAGAAATAAGGAATAGTAAAAGTAGTTCTAGAAGTTTAAAAAATATTTCATTACTTCAAACTTAAACCAATAATGCAATAGAAAAAGAAAGTGGACGAACTACATGAAATTACTTACCAGGGTGTCCTCATTCCTAATCAATAATTTATATGCACATTTATTTTACATTTTCTTTGTAAAAATAATTAGATGTACTTGGACTCCAAATGAAAAATATCTAGATTGTATACAAGGCAGCACAGAAGCATCTGAGCTTAGATAACTCTCCCAATGAGATGCCTATGAATCTTTTTCATACCCAGTAGTCAATAGGGGATTTTCCTCCCAATTTCCCATTCTACTGAGGCTTCAATCCCTCTTCCCCTGAGAAATTTAGCTTCATGTGGATGGAAACAAAGAATTTTTAAGGTGGAAAAAAATATAAAGTCAACTTAAGTGCTTTCTGCATAGATGAAATGTGCATGCAGATGAATGTACAGAAGGATTTCATAATATCAAGACCCACAGAGATCAAAAGTAATAATAAGAAGTCTCTCAGAATATGTGGTGGCATGAAAGGATTGTGCATTCGGGAGAAAATTTACATTTTGTTTGTTGATGTCTTGTAGATTGAGCTATGCCAGAGGGATATAAATCAATGAAGATGCTGGTTTAGTATTTGAGTCCATTATTAATATAGTCCAATATGTTTTTATCAGAATAAGTTAAAAAAAAAAGAGAGAAAAACATATTTAATTTTTTAAATTCTTTGAGACACGTTTCATTCCCAACTGTACATATACATATATAATCTGAACGTGTTCCATTTTCAGCTGGTACTATGCAGTCATAGACATGTAAATAAACAAGATAATTTTTTATCAGTGAATACAAAGAAATCCTGTTAGGATGGCAACTGTATAACCAGAATCTGTAACTATAACTAGAATTTCCCTACATAACATCACAGATTCCTTGGGTATGTCCCTGGTAGTCCTTTAATCTCTCTTCTAAGCAGTTATTTCAATCTAAGTACTGCATTCAAGATTGAGACAGAAAAACAAGAAGTCTTGTGTTCTTATGGTCCAGGAAAATATTCGCTATCTCAACAAGTTGTAGTTCCACAGTGAAGATACAAGTTAGGATTCAAAAAGAAAAGGAGTCAGAGGAGGCAGAGTCAAAAGATGCAAAAGGAAAAATATAAAATATTTCTGATCTAACACTAGGTTGCTATATTTTTGGGGTATCCTGATATATGTGTAGAAACAAATGTTTAAATCCTTTTGAAGCTATCTTTAGGATTCAAGAAGCAACTACCAAAGTCAGTAGATATCCTCAGCCTATAGTAATTTTTCCAGATAGAACAGAAATAGAAAGAAAAAGGAAAGATAGATAAACCTGAAAATAGAGACTACTGAATGCTTGTATCCAACAGAGTAAAGAATGAGTTCATGTAATAAAGCAGTGTAAAGGTTTTTGGTTCAAAAAGGAGCACTTGGAGGATTTAAGTAAACAAGAGTTCAGTCCTAAAGGCAGAACTTTAATGGAAATCAAGGGGAACAGGGCATGTACAAGGCTTACAAATACAAGAAGCTACTAGGAAAAGTTGGAAGAAAATATTTAAATCCACCATGTTTTCCAACTCCATTGTGATTAACATTCTCTAGACTAACATGTAAAAGAAAGGAATATGGAGAATAAAATGTCAAATAAAGTAAACAATTATAGGAGGTTTAAAAAATCTATTAAATCTATAAAAGATGGGAAAGCAAACTAACAAAAATACAAACAGTCTAATAGTTTTGTAGGACAAAAAAAATGGAGAAGTAAAAGAGTAGGATTGATTTTTAAAAAATTTAAAATACTTTTACAAATACATTCGGTGAAAGAAAGAGGCCCACAAATCCAGAAGACCAAACATTAAATGTGTAGAAATGTACAAGAAGATATTGCTTTAGAAATTAAAATAAAAAGCTATTTTGATTATTGAAATGTATTCAAAGCTTTCTGAAGCATATGCTGAGCACCACTGAGTTACATGAAAGAGAGGTGGGAGTACATCAGGACTAAGACAATAAAAGGAAGGATTCAGACAGGATAGTAAGGAAAAATAGGGTGATTTTCTACCTGAGTAGAAAAGCAGAGGAATATGCATGTAGAACATAAAACACTGTATTGCCTGCGTCCTCCCTTTTTATTAAAAAAACATGGCTCTGTTAAATGTCAACAGAGTTGCAGCAGTTTATAACAACAGCGTTTTCCTCACTGTGTAGCTGTATGTTTGAAGGGTTCCCTTATGTTAAAGGAAAACACATTTTTCCCTCCTAGTCCATTGACAAAACATTTCTAGCATAGCCCATCTTTATAAAATACCTCCATGGAAAGTGAAGTAACTTAGTCACCACTGATGAAGAGAGATTCTCCCTTCAGGGGAATACCTCTGCATACTCATTTGAAGGTGTTTCTCCTCCACCCTTACTTTTGAGACACATCTTTTTAGGATTTTTAGGGTGAGACATAATTGTTTCACAGGTAGTCCACATCCTCAAGCCCTGTGCAGTAGGTTAGCTAACTCCAGAAGACCCTGGGAAGCACAAATTGTGCCACATACATAAAAGCAAGGATCAATTACAAAAAGATAGGGGACCACGTCTCTGATCAATATTTCTTCCCTGTATCTTTCTTGGCAGAGACAAACTCTTATTTACCTGCTGGGTAAATAAGAGAAAAAAATGTCCCATGAAAGTGGCATAAAACTTCCACAAAAATAACTCGCTGTGTAAAAGTATTCCAAAATCGAATCTAATAACGCTGCATAGAAAAATCTATTCTACCAGTCTGGAATTCAAAGTATCATAAAGCTAGGGAACTGTGCAAGCAACATTAAACAAGACAAACAAAATGTAATCCAGAGCACTTGTAACAAAAGCATAGATTAAGGAATGGGAGAATAAAAGTGTGAAGGTAGCCTAATGCTTCCACAATTAATAGACTCTACTTAAAAAAAAAAAAAAATCAATTCAGTGCAAAGTTAGAAAGATGTCAGAATGGAGCAATTATTCATGGCTAATTACTTTTTAGGGGATGATGACAATGGGTTAGTTTTCTCTGGTATTGATGAAGAAAAACCTCTGGGGAAATCATTTGCAAAGGTTACCAAGGATATGAATTATTCTCTGGTATGTATGAAGTACAAGAATATGAAAGAATGAGTAAAATACTAGTGTAGTGAAGGTCATCAAGACAACTCAGCTAATAGCATAAATTACCACTTTAGAGATTCAAACAAGCCATCAATATGTCTAATAATGAATGATCTCCTGGAAGGGATGATTTGCTATGAACTGTTCAGATACTTACTAGAAAGAAGACTTTAGAAAAATTTGCTTCAAGAGAATATAGAAAAAGGCAAAATTACAGAATTCAGCCTGTAGTTGCCCCTGTCACTGAATTAAAGAAAAGAAAAAATAACCAAAACCCCTTAACTTAGGACTGTATTGTACTGAGTTCCATTCTTTTCCTGCAATGTGGGGTGATGTAGCAC
This sequence comes from Cettia cetti, assembly GCA_013401135.1. Lineage (NCBI taxonomy): Eukaryota > Metazoa > Chordata > Aves > Passeriformes > Sylviidae > Cettia > Cettia cetti. Next base: position 26,201 of record VZUI01087315.1, on the reverse strand, counting down.
GTCCCATTGTCCTAGACCCATTTCCCCATTCCTCTACAGAACAGCTGCCATAGTCTTCTCCATTTTATCTTCTCTCTCTTACTTGTACCTTCATTATCAGCTTTCCCTTCAGCATATCCATTCACAGCCATCTTGCCTATACAAGTCTCTCAGATAGATAGCAACAGCTTTACCTCCTGGAAAATTAGCTTGTCTCACAATCCCCCTATCCCAGTGGGGTCTCCATCCTAATTTGCTCACAACCCTTATTAGCTGTTCACATCTCTGCTCCAAGTGCCCTATAACATTTGAAAATCTGATGATAGAGTCCATAGCACTCATTATAAATCCTCCTTCTCATCCCTCTCTCCTGCCTTTAAGCTGCCACATCACCACCTCTGCCATTTAGCCTGTCCATTATACTGCTTTGCACTCACTTCTGTGGAGCTCTCCCTTCATGTTTCCATTTGTTCCCATCTTGACCTTAGTAAGTAGGATAGCCACACACACTGCTGGCACATTTATATGCAACCTCTGTAATAGCTGAGGGCCTCCAAGGTAGCTGTATTAGCTACTGGTTCCTCTGTAACTGCTTGCCTGATTGTGCAATTAGGCAGCAGTACCTGGACTCCAGGTAATGAACATACATGAAACCTGCATATGTTATGAGATGATACCAAATTGCCTGCTATTCTGTTAGAAGAAAACAGGAAGATGGGTTTTTCAACTTCAGGATGGAATTATTTAAAGAACACCAGGCTTATTAGCAATTGTGTAGGTTTCTGCTATAAATGCATAAAAATGCCCAGCCTGTACTTTTAAAAAGAATAGGCATGTGATATTCCTCTAAATTATGGGATTAATATTCAAATTATAAAGTATAAAAATAAGCAAAAAGTCTTGACTGCCATTTTTATGTGTTTTGATCTTCTGTGCTTTTTGGCTTGCAGTAAGCAACTCCTCCAGACATGACTTGAATATGTCACTTACTATTTCCAAAACTTCCTTGTTGCAAGGGAGGTCTCATCCCTCCCATGTTAGCAGAAAAGGCAGAACAGCTGGTGAGCAAAACAGGCCATCAATAAAGCCTGGAAAAGGTTGAGCTACCTTCAAGATCTATCACTATGGGGAAGTCTGAGGGCAAGGAGGCTGCAACTGCCTGCCAGGCAGAACAGGAAAAGGAAAGTGTTTCCCAAACACCTCACCTGCCTTGACAGCTAATAAAATCTGTAGAGTTAAGCTGCCATAAAAGTAGCATGGGGGGAACCAGACCTTTATAGTAGAAATAGATTTGTGTTCAACCCTATGCATTTCTTGTCACCTAAAATCATAGCCTCCTTAGGACTAGGGTGGGTGCAAAGGGCAGGAAAGTTTTGATGTAAATATTTCTGGTGCAAACACAAATGAGTTTGAAAAGGTTCAAGCATAATTTCAAAGGTGAAACCTGCTTTTCTACTAGCAGAGATACAACACTGCATTTTCCTACCTCTTGAATCTGGTCTGATCACAGGGCAAACAACTCTGCATGCCCAGAATGATGCAAAGAGGAACAAGGCTTGGAGAGCAGTCCTTATTTTAATGTTTTTGAAGGCATCTAGAACATATGATTGTAAACAAATAGAGAACTAGGAGGAAGATCAATAATAAATCAGGCAGTAAGTACAGAAATTATCCTTTTTTATGCAATTAAAATTTTAAATAATCTCATTTGTATTTCTTTTCATTTCCTCTGATCCACTGAACCATTAATAGCTAAAAATATTGATTGTTCTCTTTTGATTGGCAGTCATCTTAAAAAGAAAGAAAAGAAGGAAAGTAAGAGAGAGAAAGAAAAAGAAAAGGAGGGAGAGAGACAAAATAAAGGAAAAAAGAAAATCCTCCTCACGTGGAGGGGCAAGCATTTGCAGAAATATTTGGACTTCATTAGGCATGTTCATTAGGTTCATTAGGTGAAAGTGTCACACTCTTAAAAAGAAAACAAATAGATTTTAGCATATCCAGACCATGTATTAAAATGGTATCAAAAGTCATAAATTCCAAAGCATAATGTTTGACAGCAAGCTGTCATGGAAGCAATAGATTCATTATAAAAATGCTAGAAGTGCATACATCTCATTGACTGTTTATCATTAACTTCATGGGATGCTGATAGGAAATGTCTAGCTATAATTTATATTTCTGATGACTCTCAAATCTATTACTCACCTCTCTCGAGTTTTATAGCTCCTCTGGACAGAATAGAAATTGAACAGGCAGAGTAGGTTTGGGAGGGGAATTTTCTGTTCTTGCTCTTCTCTATTATCTCATCCCTCCAGCCTGAGCTGTCCCTGACATGTGATCAAACCCACACTGCCCAAGTGTTTCTCAGAAAATAAGATTTGAAAATAAAAAAGGGAAAGAGAGATATTTAATTACTTATCTCCATTTTAAGTCTCGAAGCAACTGTACTCTAAAAAACACATTATGGATAAAATCTTATATGTGCAGTCAGGTGTGGCATGAAGAAAAACTCTGTTAAGGATAACGTGAGTTTTAAGACTATAAAGACCTGAAAAAGAATCTCCAGGAAAACAAAGAAAATAAAATTTTTGAAATATTCAATAAACCAAATATTCATTTGTGCCAAGGTATGAGTCCAAGAAATCAGATTTTCTAAAGAAATCCTTATGTGTGCAGAAACTGTAACAGAATTAAAGCTAAAACTTGCAACTGAATCCATTCCAATTATCAACTAGAGTTTAAAATTCATATAATTGTATACTGGGCACTATCTCTGTTTTTTAAAGTCCTGTTGCTGTTAGATCGATTACCCATCCATTAATTGCAAAAGACTTTATTGAACTTACAAAAGGAAGGGTTTATTCTGTTCTCTTTTGAACTAGTACATGTGTTTGTACAGATGAGCTTCAGAATGCTATGCTATTTCTCATGGCAGACTTTATTTCTTTTTTATTGGCTATGCCTATTGCATTTCTTCCTTTTACAACACTTTCACAAACTTTAGAAAGAGGACAGGCCGTAATAGCAGAGCTTAGAGGCATATTTTTCACATGAATACCAAGTTATCATGTAGCAAATCTTTGCTAGAGAAATCTGCATTCTCTGTTTTTCCTAGAGGGAGAAAGGGAAACAGTTCTTCTTGCTTCAGACCCCTACATAATCTAATCTGACAATTAATCCTTGAAAAAAAAAACCACAGAAGGCTCATTACATGATCAACATTCAATAATGCATTTTTATTCAAGCAGAGGTTCCTAACAGCTCATGTAAAAGCAATACATGGTGAAGGCAGGTATCTACTGTAAAGTGTGCCCCATTTCTGTGAAGGCCTGTGTGAGTGCAGTTCTACCTCTGTATAAGATTTGAGCTGCATCTTAAATATTTCTTTTAAGGAAAGCTGATTTCTATAAATATGTCATGGCAGATCTAATCCAGATTTTACTTTGGAGATAATCAAACAAGTCTAGAACAGAAGCTCAAGCTCCTACACTCATTCCTAGAAAATCAATCTATAAAAAAGACTGTCTCTTCGCTCTGAAATAAAATGATGTATTCAAATCTGACAAAAGATCTGATGTAGTCAAGGAAAGTTTTTTTACACAGTCACTATGATCAGTCTCTTTCTTATACTTAATATTGTTATCAAAACTATTTTTTTTTTTTTTTTTTTTTTTTTTTTTTTTTTTTTTTTTTTTGGTAAGATAGGAAGTTATACTGAAAAACTTCTACCTGAAACTGGAATTATATGTTAAATTTTCACTGATGCAGGTATCTTTACTGTGATCTGATGGATGGGAAGGAGGGATCAGGTGTTTAAGCAAGACATGTTATACAACTGAAATGCCCAAATAATGAAAACGTAAAGGTTAAATTACTGTATAACTGCCTACATCAAAGCTATTTTCTTTACAACATAAGAAAGGTTTAAGTGAATGTCAAATGTGAAAATAGCTAGGCAATAAAAATTGTTATTCAAAATTGTGTGATAGCAGCCTAAATCACATACCATAGTTAAAAATAAATTAATCCTCAGCAGGTTGTGTCCAGGTTGCCAGCACTAATATTAAAGCTTTGAAAGGTATGTTACATCTGGAGCTGAGAAATATAAAAGTGATATCAGTATTTTCCTATCTCCTGTAACTTACAGGCATTTGAAAACAGCCCTATTACTTGTGGTTCCAGAACATATTGATTATATAATTCCAGCTGTTTTTTCCATCTCAGCTTACTTGAAGGTCAAAAAAGCCCATAGGGCTTTATTTAAAGACCCACACACAAAAGATTATCATAGAGCCATATCATAAAATCACAGAAGGATTTGGGTTGAAAGGGACCTTAAAAACCATCTAGTTCCAACACCTTTCCACGGGAAAGTCCACCTTCTACTAGGCCAGGCTTCCCAGCACCCCATCCAACCTGGCCTTGAACACTTCCAGGGACAGGGCATCCACCATTTCTCTGGGCAACCTGTTCAAGCATCTCAAAGTGAAGAATTTCTTTGTAGCATTTCATCTAAACCTACCTTGTTCTACCACTACTTGTCCATGTAGAAGTCCTTTTCCAGCTCCTTTGCAGGCCTCTTTAGGTACTGAAAAGCACTCTAAGGTTTCCCTGGAGCCTGCTCTTCTCCAAGTTGAGCAACCACAACTCTCTCAGCCTGTCTTCACAGGAGAGGTGTTCCAGTTCTTGTATCGTCTTTGTGGCCTGCTCTGGACTCACTCCAGTAGGTCCATGTCCTTCTTACATTGAGAGCCCCAGAGATGGAAGCAGTGCTGCAGGTGGAGTCTCACAAACAGGTACAATACCCTCCCTTGACCTGCTGGCCATGTTTCGTTTGATGCAGCCCAGGGTGTGTCTGGCTTTCTGGGAGCACATGGCTGGGTCATGCTGAATTTGTCCTCCACCAATACCCCGAAGTCCCTCTCCTTGGGGCTGCTTTCACCTCATTCACCACCCAGCCTGTACTTGTGCTTGGGATTGTCCTGACTCAGGGGCAGGAGCTTCCACTCGGCCTCGTAGAACTTTATTAAGTTCACAGTGAAACCTGTCAAGGTCCCTCAGAATGGAATCCTTTCCCTCCAGTGTGTTGACTGCACCACACAGCTCGGTGTCATTGGTAAACTTGCTGAGGACAAATTCTCACTGTCTATGTCACCAATAAAGATGTTAAACATACGTAAGACTGTAAAAGAAGTAAAATGCAAGACTGTCCGAGAAATTGCAGCAGAAATGTTCGCAGCATGAAACATAAGTGCCTGATATGCACAAATGTTTTATGCAGAAATTTAAAAGAGGCCACTGGCCATGAAAAGAGTAAGTGCTTCCCATTATAAAAAGACCTTAAACAAATTGAAGTGAGGAAAGACGAAAATATAAAAGGTGTAGGAGAAACCCATCCAGGATGTGATGAAGAAATCTATCCAAGTACATAAGGGACTTGTCATACCTGATATGAAAAACTGTCTTATGCCATTAGTCTGGACAATTGCCTTATGCCATTAGTCTGGACCAAAACAGACTAAAGAAGATGCAGAGGAAGATTAAAATAATGCAATGTCCAGCATGGTGAGGAGTTTTGCTGCTGGCTAGAGCAGCACCCACAGACCTTCAGGTACAGAAAGATAGCAGCAATTCAACCTGGCAGGTCAGATGATCTATGAACTTCTCCAGCTGTGGGGAGGATTGGGCAGAATTTTTTTTTAAGTGAGGCACCTTTACCTTGAAGGGTATTGTATCAGCCTGTCAAAACCATACCCTAGCCTCTAAGGAGCATCCCAGTCAAGTGAAACACTACCAGAAACATTAAGGCCCTATTCAACACCCTCACTTGGTCCAAGAAAACTGGTGGCTCAGGTTTACTTTTGCTTCTCTCTACCTTACACATTATGTGTGTCTTGCCTATTTACTTCATACCACTTCAGAGAATAAGGGTTTGGTCTTCTTCTTTCTCATAAAATATTTTGAAAAGTCTGATTTTCATTTTGATATGAAAAGAAAACAAGTTTTTTTCTGAACACTGACATTTTTCACAAAACAGTGTGCAGGGAATTTTTGTCAGCCTGAAGCCTCTGCGCTCAGGAGAAAAGTTTTGTTTACCAGTATTGCTGGGAAAAAAAGAAGATGGCTTCAGGTGCAAGACAGAATTGGGTGTCATTCCTGGAGGCCTGGCTTGAGTTTCATCTTGGGTAATTGGACATTTTCTGAGGAGGTTTTTTCTTCTTTTGATCAAAACAGATCCTATTACAATGATACTCAGGAAAAAAAAAGAAAAGAAAAGGAAAAGACCATCTGTCTAGGTCAGTGCATTTTGCAGGACTAACCATTACAAATCATCACCATCCCTGTATCCAGACTGCATATGAATACCTGCCACAGAGCCCAGTGCAACGCCACTGTAAATTCACCTCCTCCACAAAACATAGTTTTCCTCTCTAACCTGCAGGGAAATAGCAGAATTGCCAGACAATCAAAATACATGTTTTTGAAAAGGTCAAAGGATTCCAGCAAAATATTATATTTCATGTAGTGTACAAACCATGAAAATGTTGATATTTCATTACTGAGAAAAAAAATTGGAACAAAAACAAAATCTGACAACATTTTTTTCATATTTGGGACAAAGACTGTGGCAAAAATAGAAATGGGCAGACAGATACCATCATCTGAATATAGTTTTTTGTTTTATAGTAATTTTGTCTTATGTAAAAGAAATTCAACCACCTGAATCTTTAGTTATCCATCAGAACTTACTCTATATCATGGCAGGGCTACCTCATAAAGCCAATATACTGGGAAAAAATGCAACTTGCTGTCTCCTACCCACTTCAAGCACAAATGAACACAAATAACTTTTTTTTCTTTTTTTTTCTTTTTTTTTTTTTTTTAATTATCTCCTTCATATTGCTGGGGCACCAAGGCTATCAAGCTTCTGTATTCCCATATATATAGTTCTCACCATAGCAGTAATGCAGCCTACAAGGCATCAAGACTGTTAATCAGAAAAGCTTTCAGAGCCTCCTTAGTTCTAACAATTTTATTGCAGATATGTAAGCAGCTGAAACTGCATAAGTTCAGGAGCTGCAGCAACTCAAATAGCCAGTCTGGAATAGGAGAAAATTGAATGCACTCTTCTCAGCAGCTTTGTCTCGATTGGGAGAATGGAATTATTCCTCAAGTATTACCATGTGCCAGAAGAAAGAATTACTTAGGACTGACTATCAACTGTCTAATTGCAGCACTGAACCGAATAATTTGAAATGATAGCTATCTAAAGCCAAATTGTAAAGTGAATAGTGAGCAAAGCAATAAATAATAGAATTACATGTACTATATGTGATTGCTCATTGAATCAGATTGCTGGTCATAATAAAAGTCAAAAGTAACAATCAGCCTCATTATTACAGAAAAGAGGAAATGCCACTAACAGTTTCTAACTCCTGTCATCAACATATATTGTGAAAACAACCTGGCTAATCTATTGTGATTATACTGGATCTAACCTTAACCTTACTCCTTCCTTATTCCTAGGGGCAGGGTGTCTCATACTTTAAAGATGGTTTCATCACTATACAAACTGTGCATATAATTCCTTGGTCTCTCACAATACTGGCTGTTTTCACTCAGAAAACAAGTTGCAAAGCACACCCAAAAGGAAGGAGTAGAGGCGCTGGGAAAGAGAAGCATCACTTGGGTCAGGGAAGTTGTTCTCAATTTGTTCTGGTAGATAAGACTGCATGTCTCCAGTGAGATTCTCCCCAGGGTCTTGGATGAGCTACAGATATTTGGCTGATATTTGCAATATATATATATGTCTCTCTATATACATATGTATGTATGTGTGTGTGTGTATACACATAAGGAATCCAAATACTGTCTCAGTTTGATGGTCATGCTTCTTTTGCATTAGGTTTGAAAATGCCCAATTCAACTGCAATGCAAAGTAACTAAACCAGAGATACAGTTCTCACTTTGCAGCATGTGCAAATGGAATGCAAGTTTATTTAAATCTTCCCAAGACAGCAGCAGGGTTACTTGTAAGAGGATAATTTTGCATTTTGCTGTCTGAGAGCTTTTTCTGTATAATTGTTAGTATGTGTGGCAACTGACATTCCAGGCACTGCGAGTCTATTCCTTTCCACTGTTACAAGCAATGTCAGAGGAGCATCATATGTACCTTTTTCTGTTCTCACTGCATTATTTATCAAATGAATATGAAATTAAAATGTTGATGCACAGAACAATATGTTAAACACTACAATGTGAAATGTCAGCTTCACCTTGTTGACCTTCCACCATGGGTCAAAGGTAAGTTTCCTACTGTTTTAACCAGTATTTACCACTCTTCCTTTCCCTCTTATATTCCTTTTTGTAAGCTTTCCTGTTTCTTTTTTCCCCTACACTTCATGTTCAGGAAAAAAATCCACATAAGCCTTTGGTGGTGCATTTTATTTTATAGCTGATGACAACCCTACCCAAGAGATTTCAGCACATACACCCTTGCTCTCAACAAACCTAGAGGCAGGTTGAATCTATAATTTACTTCTAACCTTGCCTGAATACTGAGTTTTTAATGAAGTGCTTTCTCTAACTCCCTAATATTTATCTATTTATTTCTTGACATCTCGTATCTCCTACTGACTTGGTTTCACATTCAGGTTACTTTCTGAGCACATCAGCACCAATTACTTATCAGGACTAAGATACACAGATTGCGAGAACTTAATGGACACCTTAACTAAATAAATCACATGCTCACTACACTTAGCATATCCTACAACCAGGTTCTTATATCACATAGGTTTAAAAATCCCAATCTTGAAACACAAGTCCAGCAACATGGATTTCTCTAGTGGTTGTTGTGCAATTCTTCTTTCTCTTCAGACCCTGCTTTACTGATTCCTTGTACCATCAGTATGGAAATACATGAGGGCTGGGGCCTCACTTCAACAGATCTTGGGAGGGAAATAGAAAAAGGAATCTCTGACCCAAAGACCACGTTGCAGATGGCAGCTGTCTTCAAAGCCCCACAAGAGGGTAAGAAAACATGTGAGAGAATTAATCGTCATTGTAGGAAATTATTCTAGATGATATGCCTTAACAATATGTGGTAGGTCTACTTGACTTGACACCAGGCACCCACCAAGCCACTCTGTCACTCCCCTATCCCAGCTGGACAGGGGAGAGGAGATGAGCTGGAAAACAAGTTGCAGGTCAAGATAAGGCAGTTTATTAAGCAAAAGAAAAACTTTTTGTGTCCACATTCAAGAAGAAAAACCAACAATTTAATTCTCTACTTCCCATCGGCAAGTGATATTCAGCCACTTCCCAGGAAGCTTTCGGCCTCAGCACATGTGGTGGTTGCTTGGGAAGGCAAACACAGTAAACAACAAATGCCCCCACTCCTACTCCTTTTCTTAGCTTTTGTATCTGAGCTGTTGTCATATGCTGTGGAATACACCTGTGGTTACTTTGGGTCAGTTGGCCTAGGTGTGTCCTGTCCCAGGATCCTGCCTACCCCAGACTGCTGATGGGGGGGAGATGCTGGGGAGACAGTGCTGATGCTGTGCCAGCCCTGCTCAGCAGGAGCCAAAGGTGTGTTCTCAACCCCTTCCCAGATACCAGTGCAAGGCTGCTAGGGGAAAGTGAACTCCTTCTCAGTCAGACACAATACAAAATGCTGTGTGGTTTGGGAGCCTTCAAAGCAAATTAATGATAGAGAGTATAAAAAATGCCCACTACATATTTCTCTGCAAAGTACCCAGGCCCCACTTAAGCTATTAGTTTTAGTCCGAAATTACTTTCTGCATATAAGAAGTCATACAAGCACTTATATATAGACTTTCCCAAATTACAGCGTTTGTTACCAAGTTAAGGCTTCTCTGTTCTACTCCAATATGGAATGAGTGAATTGCCACCATCATTTTAGGTTTAGCTTGCACAGATAAAATAGTGTTGTCTGGTTTTGGCTGTTTTTAAGCTAATGGAAATAAGCTTCCCTTTTCTACATACTGTTTGGATACCTAAGACTACCTGATATCATTCCATTGGCATTCAGACAATACTGAAAAATTCAGAAATATTGCTGTTATTTTCACCATGTGAACCTATTTCTCTTTAAATCCTGGGCTTAAGTGATGTCTAATTATTACTGGCATTAATTTTGCCTATGAAATCCCAAGATGCATGTCATTGAAAATTGCCAGTGCCACAAAAAGGAACTGACAAAAAGAAAATTAGGATAAACCAATTAGAACTGAATGCTACATTGCAAACTATTTGGGAGGAGGAACAAAGAAGGCTTTGATCATTTATTGCTTTGATAGGGACCTAAGGAGGATACAGGCTCAGCTTGGACACATTATTACTATGCCTGTGACTTCTGTGGAGTTATGTTCTCTGACAGCAGCTAAGGAGCTGTTACTACATACTTCCCAACCAAAATTTTAGGTAGATTTGCATTTTATATGCTTTTAAATGTTCTGCTTCCTGTGTATGCCAAAGGCAGTCCTTTCATCATCCAACTACAGATAAAAGCAAACAAATGCGGGAAAATACAACTACATACAAATGGCCTTAGAAATCATGGATAGAAAAAAAATCCAAGGGGAATTCATTGCACTAGCCAGGTCTCAAAATAATTCATTAAACAGCTACCACTTGTCCTGTCACTGACTATCAGTCTGAAAATGGATAATGTTCTAAATGTGTCTGCTTTCATCACATATTCACCCACTATCACAGTTGGTAACATTAGCTATGTTCAGGAAGCACTTTACAGTCTCCATTGCTATCTTATCAATACCACCACAAAAAGAAGGAAATACATGGGAGAAAAAATAATCATAGCAGTCTATGGTTATAGTTGAAAGCATAAAGCTTCTGTCTAGCAGACAAAAAAAAAAAAAAAAAAAAAAAAAAAAAAAAAAAAAAAAAAAAAACAAACAAACAAAAAAAAAAACCAACCAGCTTATAATCCTACATGTCTGGGGAAAACAGAACTTTAATAATCAGGTTGAGACTTGCCATTTAAGTTTACAGCAGCAAGTCTGTCATATTTGTTGTTAACCTTATGAATAATCCTTAAAAACAGTAATCTGCTTATCATTTATCTTTTCATATAGCATTATTATTTCAGGAAAGCATGCAACGAGGTTGAAATGGCCTTATTCCAACAACAACAACAAAATCAATCCCTTTCTACAAATTTGATATAGGTAGGCAGTGTACTATTTGAAAAAGTTCAGTGAACCATGAAGACTGGCATATGCACCATAAAATTCAAGCTTTATTTGATGAAGTTATTGAGCATTGCATTTACCTCAACTAAGGTTTAAAGCAATCATCCGTATTTTTACTGTCGTCTCAAGTAGGAAGATTTGAATATGAAGAAAAACAGATTGCTACTTCTGGGAGTTTCAAAGGGATCTGAGGAGGGGCACAGAAAAGATCCTTGGTGTTTAATGAAAAATATCTCTTCAGTTCAATTATGATACTAGAGACTCAGCAGTGTGCAAAAAAAGGGTGGGGGGGGATGAAAAAAAGATAAAAAAGATATAGTGCAATAATAACATGAAAGAATTTTGTTCTCTAGCTTTCTGATTAAAAGTGTATTTTCATGTCAGCTTTAGGAGAAATTATGTTCAAAGCCTGTTTGCAACAGAGTCTGTTCTAATTTGTCAAAGCTTTACATTTTATAACTCGATCACATTAATTGCGAAGATTGTCTTCCCTATTGTTTCACTGCACTTTTAAAGACAAACAAGAGGAATCCAGCTCCCCTGGTACCACCATGTGTGAAAAGCTCTTTCTTTAGATCAATACCTGGTCATCACAACTTAGGGCTAACTAGTCTAAGTGGGAGCTTGCTAGGGTCTGATATTTCATTATTGTTAATGTGAGTCAAAACATTGGAGACATCATTTTAGGGATCAAATTCAAAAGCTCAGATGTGTCTTCCTCATGTGATCAACTTGACATTGACACCAATGTAACTAGAGAGAGCAGGTAAGTGTTTTAGAGATTATATTCCTCTGCATCAAATAGAGTGACATATAAAAGACTCATCTCTCAGATGGTTACAAATAAGCTTATATTAATTGAGTCTTGCATAGGTTTAGATTCAACACCGTACAACAGGGCACAGCAAGGTCAATGTGCCTTCCAACACACTGCTCAGTAGCAAATTAACTTATTAGAAGGTACATGCCTAACACTCTCTGACAGTCCTGAAAAAGTATCATCACTTCTGTGGCAATTTTTGCTTCAATAACCTGGTCTTTTTAGCAATAGCACAAAACCCTAACTTTGATTGGCTACTCTGCCAGAGAAGCTTCTGAGTCACCTCTTCCTTCTGCCTTCTACAAGAGTGTCCAAACCACCAAGTGACACAGCAGGCTGAAAATAGCTGGGACCACTTGCCTTTAAGTTAGCCCATGACAATCTGCCATAAAGCTGAGAAGAAGGACTACAGAGAGAGTAAAAAACACAGAATGCAACTCTCTGGTATAGAGGCTAGAGACATACAATAGATAGAAACTCCTTGTGTCCACTTCCTCTAGTGTGTCATACTAAATAAAATGTTGAATTTTTCAGCAGAGCCCAGAACTAAGGACTCTCTCTCTCCATTCAAAACATTGAAGTAGGCATTTGAGTGCTAGCAAGATCTCAGTCCTGCAGTTAATATCCAGGCCTCTTGGAATTACTACAGTATCACAGCACTGTGATTTTTGAAACATTGCACAGCAGTGCATTTTACTTTTAAGGGTGACCGAAGCTTGAAGAGATTTTTATGAACAGAACAGGAATAGGTGGGGATTTTGATAATATAGTAGCCTTTAAGGTTGAAGAGTTCACTAGAAGCCATTTTAGTTCTGAAACAGTTTTCACAGACAATATGTTTCTGTGGTAGAGACCCCAGCAGGCAGACAAACACTCTTTCTCGGCGGCTTTGTTCACTCTGATGAGGAAAAGAGGATTGAGCCTGAGTGTTCACCTCATTGTCCACATGACTTAACTGTCAGTCCTTAATGTTAAACCATGACAACTAACTCCAACAATTTTCTAGTAAGAAGGTTGTTCTGAGCAGTGTTGACAGGAGCTGGTCTGTGTCACTTGACTTCTGGACCAGAAGTAAGTCCTTGGCCCTTGTCTGCACCTCTTGGTGCACCCAGGAAACACCCATCAGTAATTGTGAGAGCAGGGTCCTGTGAAGCAATGGGAATTTTCCAGGTGAGTGAGGGAGTGTGAATGAGCAGACTCCAGAAAACTAACAAGAATGAATTAGGTGGCAGAAGAAGGTTCAATACGAAAATCAGTAAGTAAATAAATGGAGCTGCCTGGAAACAAAGATGTGTATCTGATGGCCTAGACTGGAAAGCATCAAACCTGTATCACAACCACCCCCAGAACCAAAACACTGAATGAAGTGTTCCTTCTAGCTCAAATCATCAATTTATCAGCTAACAGAAGCAAGCAAAGGCAGACAAAGCTCATGACCATACATACTTTGGGACTCTGAGCTAATTTTCTGTACTGACGCAGTGCCAAATATGGCAATGTCCTTAAAAACAACAAAAAAGAGTTGATTTTCTGACTGCAGCCCACTGGAGAAACAGTTCTTTGACGTTGCTGGATAATTTACAACCTTGATTAACAATCTCAGAGCTGCAATAGCTCATCCTCTTCACATCCCATCCTTTTTATTGAATATACTTAAGTATTCATGAACACATGATGGTAATCTTGTTAACACTATGAAAAGCAATGACATCCTCATTATAAACTGCTTGCAAATGCTCATGAACCTTTCACCAGAATGAGCTTTGTACAATTAGAAGCCTGAAAAAGTCACAGGTGCACAACACAGGGTGATAAAATTGTAATTGTAAGATACAATGGCATTGTAATGTCCAGGACAGTAGATTTTGCAGGTACAGACAGAGGGCAGGAAAATCAGTGCTCCTTGTAATACTAATTTCTCTTTTGTGCTCAATTGTGTCCTGTTGTATATTCAGGCTGAAAAGAATCCCATAGATTTCAGGGGGCAGAAGGTAATTCTATCCAAATCCAATAAAAGGGAGCTATTTAAGACTCCCTATCTTTCTCATCATGGTGAAAACAAGTTTGTTTTCTGGGATCAAAAATGACTTTAGGATGTTTGATCAATGTCTCTCTTGGCTTCTCTAGCAATGTAATATACCATTTGTGATCTTTTTATCTTTTTTAATAGGTTAACTGCTTGCTGTGGAAATGGGTGTGATAGAGTTTTAGTCATGGAAAGGGTTTTTGGGCAACATTCAACAGAAGGTTCAAGTTGGAGTTGACATACTGTCAGACCTTCTACGTATCTCTTATATAGTTAGTCCTGGAATTTCAAAATATATTCCTTTCCTCTTCTTCCCTTTCATTTTCTTACCTTTGTGCATCAGCTCTCTGAATTGCTGGATATTGACAAATAGAAGAACCAAAGACACATATTAAAATCTTCTACATGCTCTATGCCTATAAGTCAAGACAACCAGAGGCTGGCCTTAAAAACACAAAGGTGTAGCCGTCACATGCACCTCCACAGGTGCAAAGGTGCAGAGGAAGATAGACACAGCAGGCACATGGCAGATTTTAAGAAATACTGAACCCATGTATTAGCTGGTTTGACATTTTGTAATGCAAAGTGAGGCTTTGAGATCTGAATCCTATTTATCATTTTGGCCTTTCAAGAACTGACAGGAAAAGAAAGAATTTCAGCTACAGTTCAGCATTTCCACTTAGCCAGTTAATCAAGCCAGCATTAAGTGGAGTACTGGCAATGAAGGAAGAAAAGGTACAGCAGATGTGTCACACCCAGATTTGGAAGAGTCATACTTGACTTAAATACCTTCACTGTCCTGGAGAGCTAGCAAAAGATTTTATTTACCTCACTGGAGGCAAATCAAATGGACAGAGTGATATAAAAAAATCACACAATCACAGAATATGCTGAGTTGAAAGGGACCCACAAAGCATCATCAAGTCCAACTACTGGCCCTGCATAGCGCCATCCCCAAGTGTCACACCCTGTGCCTGAGAGCATTGTCCAAATACTTCTTGAGTTTGTCAAGGTTTGATGCTGTGACCACGTCCCTGGGGAGCCTGTTCCAGTGCCCAACCACCCTTTGGCTGAAGAGCCTTTTCCTGATATCCAACCTGGACCTCCTCAGACACAGCTTCAGGCCATTCCCTGAGGTCCTGTCACTGGGCACCGCAGAGGAGAGATCAGTGCCTGCCCCTCCTCTTCCCCTCATGAGGAAGTTATAACTGCAATGAGCTCTCCCCTCAGTCTCCTCCAAGCTGAACAGACCATGAGATCTCAGTGGCTCCTCAAAGGGCTTCCCCTCAAGGCCCTCCACCATTTTCATTGTCCTCCTTTGGACACTCTCTAACAGTTTACTGTCTTTCTTACACTGTGGCACCCAAAACTGCACGCAGACCTTGAGGTGAGCTGCCCCAGCACAGAGCAGAGCTGGACAATCCCCTCTCTTGACTGCTGACTCATATTCAAAGTGGTTTTTTAGAAAACTGGACCTGCTTCTCTGCTGTCAGGGAAACCTACACAAGCATGAGCTCTTCTGGAAATGGGTAGGAATGTAGCAAACACTTCTGCAAAAGTGTTGCATATTGCATTTTTTTTGGCACATAGCCTGCTTGGATGTACATGAGCACATAAAGCAGAGCAGAATTCAGCCCTGTGCTTCCAGTAACAAGAATATACTTTGCATTCAGGAAAGCTTTTAAGCACATTTTTAAGGTTAAGTGTGGGATTCATCACTCTTCTTCATCCTGGAAGTCATTTCTAGCAACATTTGGGTGCATTCCTGCCAATACAATCCGCCAGAGCTGGGCATATTTTTCTTCCTGTGAATGAACTATTCATATCCCCAAAAAGCAATTTCATCCATTCCAAAACAGTTTTATGAGTTCAACATTAATTTGACAAATAGTTTCAGCTGGGAAGGGTTTCTAAAACTTAGACTGGCATAAAAAAATACCTGAAACAACCACTTCTTTCCTCCAGTTGTCACCAACCCCGACACAAGAGCTCCTCTTAAAATGGACGCAGACCCCTATTTTCTGCCTCTAAAGAAAGGTTCCTGCACAGCACAGGGTACATTATCTAAATTTATCAGATCAATATCTCTTCTTCTTACTGTTCAGCTTTGTATAAACACTTATGGAATTCCCTGGAACAGGGGCTGGAAGCCAGGTGTCAGATCTGTTTGCTGGCTCAAAGATCCTGCCAAGTGGTCTACTGCAAACCGACATCCAAAGAAGGAAATTAAAATAGAAGAGTGAATGCTTCAATGAACCACCACCCTTGTTCCTAAAATTGGCCTTCCTAGATAGGTAGATGTTTCACGCCTTCTGTCAAGACTATCTCCAAACAGAGTAATTGAATTATGTCATCTCCTTTTTTTCTCACATCTGACTTATTATTATTCATTCATTCATTTATTTTTTTTTGTTTGTTTATATTCATTTTATCCAAGCTGGTAAGCTTAGATCCTAAAACAAATTCTGATGTCACTGACCCTCGAGAGGAGGAGCCATTTAATCAAACAGAACTAAACACAGATAATTGTGTGAAGTTGTCATTAGCCATTAAATGGCTGCCTACTTCCCTACTGAGGTACTTGTTTTAACAGTCACTAATCCAGTGACACACCTGAGGTCTTTACTGAAGGATCATCAGGATTTATTATTCTCAGTGGTTAAATACTGATACAGAGTGATTCCATTAGGAAACCATTTCAAGTGTGGAGCCGGAATGCAATGTGTAATTCTTACAATTAGTCACAAGGAAGAGAATTTGTATTTAACATGTCTACTGAAAAAGAAAATATTCATGGATTTGAGTAACTTTTAAAAGGAAACCTTTCTAGGGGATTGTTCTTTTGATTGGTTTTGAGGTTTGGGGTTGTTTGGGGGGATTTTTTTCCCAAATTATAACTTAACCTGAAAGAACTGAGACTTCCAGAGAAAAGTGGGTTGAAGACATAAAAATATATCTCTGACATGGAGGAGAGAGAGGGAAATATTTTTTCTTAGCTAATTCAGGGTCACTTTATGCCAAGCACTCATGGCAGCTTCTGTGGAGAAAAATCCCTGTTAACAGGATGTGCCGTGTCCAGAGCAAAACCTCTTCTGATCATTTCTTAGCATTGGCCCTAAAATCTTTTGAAGTAGCTACACCTCAGCCTAGACTCAAAGTCATACTTCATGGGATGATTCATTCCCTGAATTCTGTTAAAAGAAAATGTTATAAATACATGGATCCACTGACTTTTGTCTTTTCCTTTTTAAATCAAGCACCTTATTCTATGCAAATTTGGAGTCAAAGATGCATTTCAGATGTAATAAAGCCAGCCGGCCCAGGATCAAGAAGTTTCTCAGGTGAAGAAACCAAATCTGCTTATACAAAGGAAAAAGTCTTATCCTGCAGTGTCAGAGTAATATGTTCTTCAAGTCCTGACCATTATGCATTCCATTTATACCACTTCTTTAATCAAAGCTCAACCTGGTGAATTGCAAATAAGAACGAAAACATTAAATGTGAAAGGCCAACTTGCTCATCTATATTTTTTGTCAAAGTGACAGTTTTAAAATTACATAGGTAAAATACTTCACTAAATAGGGTTATAAATGTGTAATTCATCACTGCAGAACATTTTTATGCGGTTTAAAACTACTCTTTTATTTTAAGAGGTAAGGACGCAAAATGGTAGGCTTATTCTTCATCTTTTCATTTCGCAGTTTATTTTTGACATAGCAGAGATTCAGCACAGTTGGAAAAGCTCTTGGAATGGTATTTGTACCCTTCTCTTTCTAAGCTGTTGCTTACCAGTGAGCATATTTCAAAGGTGAGCCTGGCTAGTGTGTGTGCATACAGAGCACAAGCCTGTTACTGGATAAGACCCTCAATGCTTCACAAAGCCCTAGTGCTGATAAAATGGGGACACTATTCTGCACATCGGCCCCTCTGCCCCCTCCCATCACACACACACACACACACCACACTGCCCCCACTCCCCACACCCCCCCTTACCCAATCCTCTAGTAAGGTACTGTGTTGCTGAAAAAGAAGAATCAGATTTGTTATCCCACTATTAATGGGAATTCCTGAGTAATTATTTTGCAGCACAGTGTTGGGTATTATGGTTCCCCAGTGGCAATGGATTTGTTACTCCTTTAAACATGTATCACTGGGAAAACTTAGAGGAAAAGGTAAAAATTAAACCTGAAGAAATAAGGTAAATGCTTTACTTGATACTCTCATTGTTTTGCTGTAATTTACCTGGAATCCTTGTTCTTTGTTGCAAGTGTGAATTCACATGCGGAGATTGCAACAAAAGATTAACATAAAACTCCTTGTTATGAGTTGGGGAAGTAAAACATCATTGCAAGGTCATATAGAGAAGAACATCACTGCATCCAGGTAGTCTGCTGCATATGATGTTTTTGAGAGGCTGGCAAGTACAGAGCTTGAGGCAGGATGAGGAACTGTCACAGAAAGAAAGAAGAAAGGAAAATGTGATGTGACTCCAGTTACATCCCGGGGAGATTGTCTCCAAATTCCACACCAGTACTAGGTCAACCACAAAGACAGTGACCCAGAATAATACCTCAGGTCTAACATTAACCCCGGTGCCTTGTGGGTCGTGGTTCAGAGCATTTCACCCGTGTGATTGTTAACATCTGTCAAGGACCTAATTTCATCCTCCCATTAAGTTCCCTGGGTGTGAGATCGAGGCCACCATGGAGACTTGAGCAATAAAGTTAACCAACAGCTGCACTTTGATTTCAAGAGCTTTCAGTTGCATAGTCAGACCCTATATGGCCCCAGTCCCAGAGGGCATTCACCAAAAAACTCCCTTGTACATGAAGACTGTGAATCTCTGAGTGCTTTGACATGCATTTAAGGGAAGATTATCTCAGTGCTGCTGCTTTGAATTCTCCACAGGAAGACGTGATGCCCAGATCTTTGAGGAATATGCTGCCGTTCCCAAGAAACTCAATAGTTTGCTGCTGACTGTGCTCCTTGCCTCAGTTTCCCTTTAGTTAGGATTTAATCACAGAATTATTTCCCATTTCCCTGTGGCTGGACAGGCAATCTCAGGTAGACACATTTTCACTGTAGGTAGCAAGAGCTTTCAAAGTAAATGGGTTGACATCACATGTTTTATTATGAAAGGAAAACAAAAATATTTTTTGTGTGTTTTCTGATGCTTTTTTACTTTTCTCTGGTAAAAAAGCAAAACAAGCTGTGATGAGGGAGTTGCATAAACCCATAATTTGGCAGCCAATTAGTCTTTGATTTAGACAGTTGCTTTTTGAATATCCTTTTTTTTTTTAGTGTGATTCCTTGCAGCTGAGAAATTTACATTTTAAAAAGTGCTTAATGCCAAGGCAGTAGTGGAATCCCACATTTGTCAAAGAAGTAAACTGAGACAAAATCCAGCTCTTGTTAACATTCTATGCTGGGACTGCTCTAACAGCAAATGAAAGAGAGGAGGGGGAGAATTTTTCCTCTGCTGGTACAGGGCTTGTGGGGACAAGCAGGGGAGTCAGATTCCTTGTTGCCTCTTCACCCCAGCTAGGACAGGACATAAACATATGTGCACAGCAGACAGAAATACCTCCCACATAGCTTAGAGCTACTGTGCAAATTTGTCACCAAAGGTGGAGATTGGACAGTTTAAAGCAGAACAGAAAAGAGGACATTGTGACTGTAACCTCCTCCTGCTGACTGTCCAGAGAGGCTGCAGACGCAGGTGTGACACTTGAGGAAAAAACAAGGTAGCCTCTAAATTTAAACTATACCAGTGCAGGCATTGCATTTGCAGCCTGGTTACAGTCAGGTCTCGAAGCTGTGTATAGATCTAGTGGCAAGAACAAACTGCAGCTTCTGTCATAAATGCAGATGTTAGGCTTTGCTTCATTTTAAGCTCAGTCATGTCAGAACCACACTGCTTTGTACTGAATGCAAAAGGAGAGAAAGACTTCTGTTCACTCTAATGAGACCCACTGCTGAAAGAAACACTAGCCTTACTGAAACAGGAGAAGTACCATGAGCATTTAAGCCTACTAGAAATAAAAGTTTCTGAGTATGCAAAGCCAGCCAAACAAAGCTATGGCAATTTCCATCTGGGTGCATATTTTGGAGAAGAATTAATTAGGAGTCAGCTGAGTTACAGTGGATATGAATCAAGAATTGATATCCCTTGAATATCTCTCAAGACACATTTCTATCTTCTTTTTCAGTTTCCTAACTAGACACTAGAACACCCACAAAGTTTAGTCTTGATCAAGGCCAAAGTCTCGATTCCTCACAACTGGGGCACACAGCACAGAGAGAACACCTGACCTTGTTTCTCATGCTTGAAAATGTTACAGAGAAAAACCAGAAGTCTAACAGAAATAGAGGTAATTCCCTTAATAATTAGTCTGTCAGCTGCTGCTCTTGCACTGCTCCTCTGGGAGACCAAGGGGGAGACCTGTGGTCCTTACATATCCTGGCTGGGGTTAGTGGAAATCCAGCTCCTGTTAGTGTGTGAGAAGTAGATATCTTGCAGGCTGGGGAAGAGAGAGCATCAGAAGGACCATGCAGGATACCCCAGCATCTGTGAGAACATCATCAAGACGATGGAGACAGGCTGTTTACAATAGTACATGGTAGGAGAGAAAGATTTTCTGAGCAGGTATCAGGAAAGCATTTCTCATTCTCAGGCAAATCAACCAACAGAAGAGGTTGCCCAGAGAAGGTTTTCCAGACCCAGCTAGATAAAGACCTGTGCAACCTAATCTGACCCCAGAGCTGGCCATGAGTTAGTACTATGTTTGACTAGAGACCTTCTGAAGTCCGTCTCAATCTGAAGGATCATCAGGATTTATTATTCTCAGTGGTTAAATACCTACCCAAGAAATTCCAGAAGGAATTATGGTGATGAAGCTCTTGTGATGATTTAGGAAGCAGAAGGCAGCACCTCAGAAGTGCCTATAGTCCTGGAGCAGAGCTATCAGATAGGAGATTCTTTTTGTTTTCAAATTCCTTTGCAGAGACTGTTATGAGATTCACCTCTGCTAGAAGTGAGACCTTCAAAGTTAAATTTCCTGTCTCAGCCAGCTCTGATCCCCCTTCATAATCAAGAGGAATAAAGAGAAATTCATCTTTACATAACAAAGGGTCCAAAATGACAAAGTGGATGGGCACCATCACTTTGGAGGTTACAATGTCTCTTGTCTAGAGAGATGATGCTCAGCTGAATAGCTTGAGCACGCATCTTTTGCACAACAAAACCTGAAATGCGCCCTATCCTAAAACTGAGGGAGATGCTGCCAAATCTCACACTTGCATTTGATCAGGGTACTGAGTTGGCTTTAACAGGAACTGCAGGAGCTCAGACACACTCTGAGACAGGGACAGCATTTGCTAGAAGTCTGAAAAGCAGAACATGTGAGGGCATAACTCCTTCTATGATCCTCTCTAGCAACTCTGTGCAGAGTGACACTCTGGTTAAGCCTCCAGAATCAGGCATGGGAATGTCTACACAACAAGTGCACGGAGAGCAGGAAAATGCAATTTCAATGAATTGGCTGGGATGGGATTTGCCAGATTAGCTCAGCACGTATAACTAATTTTGTTTATCCTGCCCAAGCAGCAGGCATCAGTGTAATGTGCCCGGAGTTGTTATGCACTGTATGTTTCTCATCCAGGTTTCCCTAATCCGTTCTACACACACATCCCTTAGGGAATCTGTCTGCTCTAGGTGTAATACTCTGGTTTAATCTCTGCTATCCTTCTGCCAGACCATGCAACTCAGGCCCCACTGGAGTCTCCTGTGTCTTCATGAGCTTCCAGGTGTGTAGGAGAGAAAGAATTATGTCTGCTCAGTTCTGTATCAATTTCTTCTGAGTTCTTGTGCTGACTATTTAGGACTGAACCAAAAGAGCTGTTAGCGTCTGCAAGAATCAGCATGTGGGCTGTAGGATGCAAAGACAAAACCTTTCCTTAGTTTCTCTTGGATTCTCCTAGATACAGAAAGTTTTTTACATCAAACTTCCCTCAGTGCCTAAAGATCTTCTGGGTGTGCACACATAAAACTTCAGTTCTGCCAGCACTGATGAGCTCCATCTCACGCCCAAGCCCAATTAACATTCAGAAACCCACTCTAACTCTCTCTCAATTTCATGTTTTTCACCTAACACACCTACACAATTAGGGTCTTTATCAAACACTGTGGTTTCCACAGCTTGCTTTGAAAAGGCACCCAGAAGAGGAGATTTCTGTTCCTGCCTTTGCTCAGTAGTTACAGCAGGTCTGGATCGCAGAGGGGATGTGCATTCAATCCCCCCTTTTACCTAAAAGGGTTCAAGCCTACAACAACTTCCCAAAGGAGGGTCTGAGAAACACAGGCTCTTACACTCAGGTAGTTGGCTGGTCATAGTCCTCAGCCTCTTACTGAAGGTTTTCCACTACATAGGAAATAGTTAATTTCATTGGTGCTGGAAGCAGAAGGAAAAGGTGTCATGCACCCACTTAGCAGAGCACCAGAAGCCACATCCCTCAGGGAATGCACTTGTGCTCCTGCTCCGACACCAGTGATGTTTTTAATGTGCACCATCCACAGAACAAGCGAAAAGAGAGTTTCCACACTCCAGCACCCCGCAGTCAGGTGTTCACTGTACCTCCAAGGAGCAGTGAGACATGCATTGCAGTCTCCCCAAGGAAATGTGGGAGCTGAGCGTGAGCTGTTGCTTCTTGGATGACTGCACTGGGCTGTTACGTAAGAAGGTAACAGTTTCAGCAGCATATCTGTACCTGGAAAAAAAAACAAAAAAACCCTTAAAAAACGTGTGAGACCTCTATACCACTTCGGAAGATAAAGGTAAAAATACTCTGAGAGTAAAATAACAAGTTCTGGAGTATGCGTGGATGAAGTGACCTGCTACCATGGTAGCATATCAGAGGGGACAAGACCAATTCCTGTCCTTAGATCAGCTGTGGTTTGCAGTGTGCTGCTTGCAGAGGTAATAGCTCAGGTCTTGGGAGCAACTTCACCACCCATCCCTTAGAAAGCTAATTTACATAGATAAAGCAGCACATGCACTGTGGCCATTCTCCTACTGCTCCAGAGCTGGCCCAGCTGTCTCTAGCTGGAACTTTACCCGCACCAGGTAGACGGACTGCTTCCTGGCAGATAAATTTTGGGTGTGATTGTTAGGACCCTCAAGACAGCAAGGCTGAAAAATGTTGCTCCACTTTTCTACTTTCCTGATTTCTAGCTCTAGAGAGAGCACAAGCATCCAAAAATGAAATCGATGTTATGAGGAGATAATTTTCTTTGTACCCCTTTTTACGCACCTCTGTAAACATATTTAAAAGGTTCACAGAGACCAAAAAAAGACAAGTTTATGATCTTAGGCTGAAAGTATCACAGAATTGAAAAGTACCCTTGCCATATATTTTTAAATCAAGACGCATTTCTCTATTTTTGGCTTTTAAGTATTCTTATATGTTAGCTTTTTTTTATTGCCACTACCTGGAAATAGTTTTCAGAAATGCTCTTACTCATTTATGCTTTGATTCCCTTTTTATTAATAGTTTTAATAGACTCTTACTTTCCCGTATATTTTTGCTTGTATTTTAAAAAAGATGAAACAAGTACTTTAAACAAAAGTCCTTTTTTCAGCCAGCAATTTTTATTTTTTGTATATTCTACTTATAGAAGGCTTAAGAAAAAAATAAATTAAAATGCTTTTGCAAGAAGCATCACAGACCATTAAAGCCTTTGGTGGTATTTTTGTTTCCATAAATAGCTCAAATCTGCCATCTACTGATATAAAGTAGAATTTAAGGGAACCAGCCACTTGGATTTTTCTCTGGAAAAAACTTCCTTACCTTCCAGACGTGCAAAAACAGTGCCATCTAGTGGCTAGTCCCAAGACTACTCAGGCAAAAAAAAAAAAATATATATATATATATTATATATATTTATCAAAATATCTATTGCTGCTGGCTGCATAACAAGCTACTTAGCCATTTTGGAGTGGATTCAATAGGCTTAGTGTCCTGCGACTTCATACAAATCTTTGCAGCCATCCTCTGAGGTGACATATAAACCTCTAGATTTATTTGTAGTTTATTTTAACAGCAGCAAAACAAAAGACTGTGCAAATTGCTTTTGAGGTTAAATTCACCCTTTATTCTTGCTTATTTTGTATTTTTGCCTTGTTGTTACTTTTATATTCCCCTTACTGGATCATCTAAACTTTCAGGGATTTTGGAAGGATAAAAAATGTTGTGTTTTAAGCTTGCTTTAAAAAGAGAGAGATCTAGCTCTTTTTTTACAAAAACAAATACAATTTGTGAAGTCGAGTGATCTGTACTTTGTAGTATGCAACCATGACAAACAAAAGACATAAAAAATATCTACAGTTTTGCTGAGTTTTGTGTTTTCTCCACTGTTTGCTGAGCAGTGCTTCGAAATCACAAATGCATCTTGTCGAGCTCAGTAAACATGAAGAGAGTAATTTTTATTTGTACACGTACCACGTACCAGGCTTTCAGATACATTGTTAAGAGCAGGGAAAAGGGGCATTGCCATAGACAAGGACTGCCCCTGGGACTCAGTGCCTAAGTACCTGAAGAATCGAGTAGTCAGTCGCTGGGATTTTCGGATGCTTACCTTCAAAATTGCTTTCAACATTTAGGCCATCTTGCTTAAGGGCGAACAAATTCAGATTCAAGTCTGATGATACAGATCCTTTAAATGTACTTTGGTAATGATTCCTCCTGGAATCCAATGTGCAGGCAGCCTCCTATGCATGTGTTGACTTAGAGGCAGATGAAGATTTCACATTGCTCCCTAGTGTGTCTCTGATGAGAAAAAGAGGCTCACTGCTCACAAAAGAGTGGTGTGAGCTCCATTCTATATTTGAGAATAGAAGCAACCCTGCTTCTCTGGGTTAACTTCCTTTAACTTCAGGCTTGCAAAGATTACCAGATGCTCAAATCTCATCCAACTGCCTGAGGGTTCTTCTAATAGTTAAGAAAATAAATGGGTGATTTTGACACATATTTCTTCAAAAATTTCGATACCTTCTCCTTCCTGTCAAAGTGAATTGAGCCACAGAGACCCTTTCTACCTCCCCTCAACTACAAAAGAGTGCAGAAATAGTACTCAGAGGTAAGCAGCTCCAGACAATCACAACTGATCAGGTGAAATTGTTTCTGGATAGAACTGGGCATAAACCTAATTCTTGTTAGGAAATAATGATATTAGTTTTGCTCTTAACAAGTTCTCATCATTAGCCTGGCCTAGTTCCACTATTTTCCAAAATCTTTCAGTGTAGTATGTGAGGGACACTCCAGTTAGATGTCAGACAGAAAAGCTGGAGTCTTTATTTTGATAATCAGTTTATCTGGATACAGAAAGTTTAAAACATGATAAATCCCTTGGTAGGAATCACCCAACGCACTGAATGTCCCTCAGAGCTCATTGGGAGAGCCAAAGAGGCAAATAAAAAACCCAAAAAAGGCATTTTATCTTAACATTAAAAATAATCCTCATGCAATATAAAGCAAAAATGTATCTTTAATTCCAGCATCAAAAAGCCTTTGAAAGCTCTCAGAAACTGATAAAACTGTGTAATTTAAACAAGTGTGATGCATCAGTAACACAGATGGGGGTATGTGGAGCAAGAGATCACATGGCCATGGACCTTCATTCCCATTGAAAGCCCATCAGCAGTTGCAGAATCCAAGAAAACCATTATGCACTGAGGCTCACTGCAGACTAATACAGCTGCAGTATGGCAGTGAGGGCTCTTTTCATCCATCTCACAACTCTCATCCTAAGAAATACCTTCACTCTCAGCAACGGATACTCACTAGGAATTTGTCATGCATTTGTTGGCACTGGTGACAACAGTGTCAATGCCATTTAAAACGTGTTCCCACAAAGGCACAGACTGTTCAGAATGAGCTGGTGGAACACACTGGTCAAGAAATAGTAGAGGTGAACTGCATCAGCAGTCAATAGTTCAAGGAGGAGGGGTATTTTTATATGTAACAGTAATACAGAAAGAAAGAGGAAAGAAGAGAAAGAAGAGAAAGAAGAGAAAGAAGAGAAAGAAGAGAAAGAAGAGAAAGAAAGAAAAAGGAAGGAAGGAAGGAAGGAAGGAAGGAAGGA
>VZUI01087307.1:0-35578 GCA_013401135.1 Cettia cetti | reverse complement strand
TGGATGGATGGATGGATGGATGGATGGATGGATGATGGATGGATGGATGGATGATGGATGGATGAATGGTGGATGGATGGATGAATGGTGGATGGATGGAGGGATGGATGGTGGATGGATGGATGGATGATGGATGGCTGTATGGATGGATGATGGATGGATGGATGGATGGATGATGGATGGATGGAAGCTGCTCACCTGGCCCTGCCTCTGCCCTGTCTGGGGGAGGCTGCCCAACCCCTAAGTTTGGAAGGAGAGGAAGGAGAAGTACTGACAGTGAGAGGACAGGTGACCCAGGGCATTGCCTGTTGAAGCTCTGCTGCTGCATCATGGCTGTGGGACTGAGGGGTGCCAGGAGTCCAGAGGCTTGGCAGCGCAGGGAGCAAACCATTACAGCGCAGTGGGATCTATCTGGGGCCTGCCCATTGAAAGTGTCAGGGGAAGACTGTGGGGAGATGGCAGGGACTGCTCCTCTTCCCAGGGCCTGTGGAAGAAGAGCTTAGGAAGGTTCATCATTTGCCAGCTACTTCTCCTTTTCCAGAACTGCCATTAAAATCTCATATTTGCTCTGAACACCCCAATGTTTTAGGTTACGTGAAGATGAAGTGGATGTTTCCTGCCCAAGAATTCCAACCTGGATCCCCATTTCTCAGTAATCTTCAAAACTTGCAATAGTTTTATCTTTGCAGAGGATGTGTGGCAGCTCTGAAAGCAGAGCTCAGCCAAGCTGGGAGTGTTAGGATGTAGAGTTCTGATTTGGAAATAAAGGAAAAGGTACAGAAATGTGAATTTTGATTATGTTTCATTTAATGAGTTTTGAAAAGATTTGGAGCTGAATTAAAAGTAACAAAAAGCCAGGGAGATGAATGACCCTTATATTAAATTCAATTGGCTTTTGTGCAATTTGTTGCATAGAGAAGCCTCGTTAATACATTTTGCAGGTGGTTGGGTCATTTGTCATCAGAATCGCACTTTACGGAAAGCCACTTTCCTCCCTCTTCAGTTATTTTGCCTTGAAATGAGTTTCCCTGGGTCCTGTCTGCTGGCAGCAGCTGAATTGGCTTCAGAGGAGCCACAGGGTTTCATGGAAAAGAAGAATCTGGCCTGTTATTTTCTATATATTTATAAGTTATTGCTATATATCATGGTCTACAGTTAATATCCCAAGTATATGTAGCCATAGCCCTCATCCATTAGAAAAAGCTCTGCCCTGTATTATAGTTAATAATATTTATTGTTTCCTTTTGTTTTTCTTAAGAGCCAGGGCAGTTTCCCTCTCCAGAGGAAAGAAAGGCTGAAAAAAAAAACCAACAAAACCAAACTAAATACAAAAAAGCTTATTTTGTTTGCATTTTCCTAATTTGCTTTTCTCTGGCTCAGACATGTGTTGCCTATAAGCTATTAAAACTCTTTCTCTAGGGTTATTCTCCCCCCTCCATCCCCCATCTGATATTCACAACTTCATTCTGCCTGGATCAATGACTGCAAATTTGCTTTATGACAACTTGAACCAACCCATGATGGATCAGAAAGGACCTCAAAGTAGGCTGAAGCCTACTCAAGTCAAGAGCACCAGACACGTTTGTTAAAGACCTCATTGGCCTCTGATCCTTGGGTTGCTGCAGTATTGATTTTTAGGGTCCGAGCTCAATTGTGCTGGAAGTCGAGTCATATGGAGCCGCGTGCTCGTGGGGGAGACAGGAGCTTTATAATGGGAACGGATCGATGGGGAATGATTTAGCACAGAGGGAGCTGGAGGCTTGGCAGGAAAGTTAAGCAATAATCGAGTTCTGGGCTCAGAGCCGTCTCAGGCTGGCGTGCTGCCTGTCTCAGGCTGTGTGCAGGGCTCAGGGGCTGCCGTGCCGCGCTGTGCGTGGAGGGCTGGCACCAGCCCTGCTGTGTCTGTGCAGGGAGTCACTGCACTGGTACTGGCAATTCTTTTGCTTCCCCAACACTCTCTATGCTTAAAATAAATCAGACTGGATCCTCAGATGCTGTGCACCAGGACCTGGTGGTGTTAGAGTGCTGCAGCTCTGGGCTAAACCCATTAGTGACTCTAAAGAGGCAGAATCCAAACATGGACAGAAGAGCATCTGAATGAGGAGCACATTTTGTGCAGCTTTGTAAATGTGCCTTTTTAATTTTGAAACTCTGATTTTCTTGAAAACAGAAAGATTTTTCTGTTCTCTAACCTCTGCTCCATTGGTATGGATGGGGAATGAGAGACACTTGGGCATGGATTGGCTTTCTGCTGTGTGCCAACATGCAGCATTCTGGGGCCCAGGTCCATAGTTGAGTTATGCCCAAGTGATATAACACAAAAATCCAAGTAATTCTACTAAAAAGAAAAGGAGACAGGTCCAACTAACATTTCCCTCTCTGCTGCTGCATGCCTCAGTTTACCTCTGTGATGTGTAAGTAAAGACCTACTTTGAGATGGAGGTGGCACCTCTATAGTGCTGATGTGTATGACACACACAGGTTGATTTTCTACAGAAAAGCAGGTTTATGTTTAAGGTGACTGTGAGCAAATTACATCAAGGAGCTTTTCTTTTATTTCTGAGCCCTCAGGTCACCAGCAGTGTGGCTCTGCCTGATCTGTGGTGGCATATCTGACCTCATTTAAGTCAGAAAGGTTTCGTGGAGTGGGGCATTGTCAGAGATGAAGCTCAAGGAGTAAAATCCAGTCATCATCCCAGCAAAGTTCTTCCTCTTCTGACTCATTTTCAGGGGTGTTGAGGTGCCCCAGTTCCAGCCACGAGCCAGGATTTTCCCATACAGGGGTTCTGGCACAGCACAAAACTCACGGGTGGCGTGGGAGATGAAATGTGCAATAGGAGCAGAAAAGAGGCTTTTCCTGCTCAGCTCAAGTGCAGGTAATTTCCTTCTCCTGTGAGAAAACTGGGCCTGGATCTAATAATTAAAGCTACATTCCCTAATAGCAGTCCCTCTGCAGCCTGTGCTGCTGCCTGCAGGCACTGAGAAGGACTGGGAGGAGAGACTGGGACTTTTCCAAAGGGATGGTATGTGCACAGACATTTTCCTGCAGCACAGTGTGTGTGTGGGGTGTGTCAGGTGAGCTGGACAAATGCAGGTGAATACTGATATTTTGGGCTTTCTCCCCTTCCCACCCCATTCCTGATCACCTCCACCCCTGTCATCATGTTGTGCAGTCTGTTGTTAATCCTGTAAAAGGTCCAGAGTGGCTGAGGATTCTCCATCCTTGGAGACACCCAAAATTCATCTGGACAAAGCTCTGAGCAACCTGATACAATGCTGAAGTTGGATCTAACCTCAGCGTGGTCCCTGTTTGTAGCAGGAGGCTGAACTGAAGGCTGGACAAGTCCACACCCATCTAAATTATTATGATCCTATCAAGCTGTACCTGAAGCTTGGTTTGATTGTTTCAGGCCCTTCTGCTCCAACTGGAAAGACTGGTTCAAGGTATTTCTGTTTGTGAAAAGGTTCCTCTTTCCCAGTCTGTGGATATTCATCATCCCTTCCCAGCTACTCAGTGTCTCTGTCTCAACCACATACCCCTCATGTATATTGGTGGATGGGTCTGGCAGAAACAGGTGAAAAAACAGACAGAAAATACTGGCAACACAAGGTGGCTCAAAGCCCAAGGAGCTCTAAACAAAGACAACTTGCCTAGATTTGTTTAGACCTTGTGTTCAATTTTCAGATGGTTAATTCTAAGCCAGGCCGAGCCCTCTGTGCCCATGTTTCCCACAGTTTATGCTGCAAATAAAGGTATTTCCCTGGTGCATGACTCCTGACAGTATTTCTTTGAGGTCCTTTGCCTTTCCTGGGTAAACAACTTGTTCCATGTCACTGATGCTAAGTGACTGCTGGTAATGAATGCAGCCTGCAAGAGCAGGTCGAGGGATCCGGATAAGTGCAATTAGCAAATCTTTGCTTGGCAACTCACAATATTTTTGGGGAGAAAAAAAAAAAAAAAAAAAGAGAGAGAGAGAGGTGTCTTAAGCACAGTGACAGCTAGGTGCAGCTTGTGCTGTGAAATCTTTGAGCAGAGGTGGGAAGAGGCAGCCAGGTTTCATGCGGACGGGCAGATTAGGAAGTGTGGGGATTAGCAGGGAGTAATTACAGAGCCTCCACTGTATATTAAGTGTGTGAAACAATATCCAGGCACTCAGCGCACGGCAGGCATTATGGCTGGGTGTCATAGTTGACGTTTTTAATATCCATTATTCAAAAATTGATTCCATGCCTGACTATCAAGCTGCATCCAGCTATAATATGGGTGTAGCACCACACAACAGCACTGTCATCTGCTAAGAGCTTTACAAACATTAGCTAATTCTGCCTACCCTCTCCATCAGAGACAGGTAAGGGCTGCTGCTTCTCACTGTCTGAATCCCCAGGGAGGGCTGGGATTAGATGAAGGTGTTCTGGGGAAGCTGCTGTAGATGATGAGGCCAAAGCAGCCACAGGCATACATGAGCAGCACAGAGTGTGGCCATAACTTGGAATAACCCCCAAATTCCTCCAAACCCAAAGAAAAACTTCCAGTACTCAGAGATGCTGAAAAATAGGACCTTTAAGAAGTCCGTTGTTTTGTACTCAATTTTATTCTTTTTGAAGCATTTTTAGGGAAGTTTTTATTTTTGATATTTTTTAAGAATCTCTAAGAAAGGTTTTCATCTGGAAATCCTTTTCTGCCTATCTTTGTTTTCTTTTTTTTTTTTTTTTTTTTGCTTGGGCCCTCAGGAAACGAAGGAGCAAGAGCAAAAAAAGTAGGAAAACCAATAAGGAAATGACACGGTAGGGGGAGACCCAAACAGAAGAAAAAAGATTTTTCTTGTTTTAGTGGAAAAAACGCACATTGTGAAAATTATGACTTTTTTTTTTTTTTTTTTTGCTATTGAAATTATTTGATTTAGAAACTAAAAAAAACCTTTTTTTCTCTACTGAAAACACCTATGACTCAGAAGAGGAACTGATTTGTGGTTCCTAACTGAAGGCAGCAGTGTTGCCTTAGAGAGCCTGGCTGATTTTTGGTGGGTCCACATCTCCTTGACGGCTGTTGACAAACCAGATTTCATCTTCCTCTTCCACCCCGACTTGACTCCAGGAATTTCCATTCCCAAACCTCTTTAGGCAAATCCTCTCTGAAGATTACCTACATTATCTGCTTCTCCCTGGAGACAGCTTCCTCTCCTTTGCTATCAATTAACAACAGCTCTCACTAACCCCTGGGTTTAATTGCACCATCTTTAAAAGCAGCCCTGACGTTGATGTGCTTTTCTCCTATTTTAGTTTCTCCCTCTGAATTATTCTGTTGCTTCTGACTGCAAACACCAGCACTGAAATCCTGGGGGATTAATGGACTCCTGCCCTCCTCTCTTGGCTCTGGGAGCCTCCTCCCCATGCACCTCACCTGAGGGCACGAGGTCTCCATGGTTTGTATCTCAAACTGGAGCAATCCCATGAAACCAAAGGGGATGATTGTGTGGAAAAGCTGTTTTCCAGGCCGTGTAGTCCTTTCTGCTGGGGATATATCTGGAGGTTGTGCAGAAAGGGTAGTTCTGTGAGGAGGTTAGGCTCTGACTTACCCCAACAATCTGCACTGAGGCTGTAAATGTGAAGTGCAGAGCCAGTCAAGGATCAGGTGGGATCTTAATTGCAACAACAACAAAAGGAAATTAAGTGCAGACTCTCCATAACCTGTTTGTACCAAAACCAGGGTCAAACTTCTCCTTGTGTGCTCCTGTTCCCTTCCTAGGTTGCCTCTCTTTCCTTTTGGAGCTGCTTGTGTCACAGGAAGGTTGGGAGTGAATTTTGCTCAAAAAACTTGAGTTCCTCAGCCTTTCCAAGGCACATTTTTCCCTGAAAGGATGGTTTTCCAATGGGAAAAAAAAATTGGCTCTGATGAAAACTCTGTATCTGCCTGGCTCAAGCAGAGTGAGGACTGAGTGCCCTCACTGAGTGCTCTTGTGGATATCTCTTTCAGTTGGTGGCTGCTCCATGTGGGATTTAAAGCTGGAAGGTAAGGACAGGGCTCCCCATACCCACCAGTGCACCCCAACTCCTCCTCCAGTGTATGCACTGACTACTGCAAAGAAACACAGATGTGCCCTTGGGTCCAGCCTCATTTGAAGGTTAAAAATAACACAAAGGTGCTTAGAAAAGTTAAAAAAAAAAAAA
This sequence comes from Cettia cetti, assembly GCA_013401135.1. NCBI lineage: Eukaryota > Metazoa > Chordata > Aves > Passeriformes > Sylviidae > Cettia > Cettia cetti. The sequence continues at coordinate 29,410 of VZUI01087307.1, read as the reverse complement.
AAGAAATTAAACCACCCCCACACTTGAAAGAAACCTACCCCTTTAAGAAAGGATTGAACGTAATCTATTTCCAGCGTACGAGAGATCGGCTAAGGATTGCTGGGACATTTTCACTGACACAAATCTACATAATCGTTTTAAACTTCTCACCATTTCTTCCGATTATTCTCTTTCTGTCACTTTAGGAAGCTCTAAAACTGATTTTCTCTCCGTAATCTTCCAGTATTGCTTAGCACCCAAATCTCTAATATTTTAAGAAGATTATTTCATTTATAATTGATTGAGTGTATTTGCCAGTTTGCTACTTCAAAGATGTTGTGCTTTAAGGGGTTCAGGTAGAGCATTACTAAGTTTCCACCCCTTACCCCCCATCCAAAAAGAGAGGCAGAAAAATTTTGCATCCTGCCTGACACTTGATGCACCTTTTTTTTTTGCTTTAAAAAAATATTATTGGCATTATTTACATTGTCAGCATGCTGAATAGCTAAAAAAAGGGATCTCCAGAGATGAAAGGCAAATCAAGCTGTCTCCAGCTGCAGGCTCAGGTCGTGGTTTCCATTGCAGGGAGCAGTTTGATGAGCAGTGATTGCAGGCAGCCAGTTCCAGCAGCACCACATCTCCCTGTGCACCAGCCTTCCCTCCCCAGGCCTGGCTGCCCACCTCGTTGTTCTCACTGCCAAAGGGATTGGAGAACTGCTAGCAGTTAAAACAGGTTTTATTTTTTGCCTCCCAGTGGACAGGGTGTTTTCTAGCTGCCTCTGCTCCCTGGGGTTGTTTAGTGCATTGAGAAAAGATGCACAACATGGTGGTGAAGAAATGGGCAGGAGAAATGGGTGTGGGTAAAGGGAATTCCTGAAACACGTTTCTCCTGGGAATTGTCTTTATCCAGCTCAGGACAGGTAGCTGCTGCCTGTGGGTGAATGGCCTCCATCACTCAGAGCTGGGTGTTGCCTTGCAGAGTGCTGAGAAATGGCTGGAGGGAGGGGAGCAGGGTGCAATAGGCAATATTTACTGAGGGCAAAGGCAGTAGGACACCTGCAAGCAGAGCTGTGGAGGGAGAGAGCCCATTTAATGCACTGCCACTCCCCACCAGTAACCAAGAAACCCCAAAAATCAGGGAGAGATTTTTTCCCATTCTCAGCCCTGCTCTGCTCTTCACTCTTTATCACCTGTGAACTAGTGAGGAGACACATGGCACAATGCTCAAAGGAAAGCTCTGAGCCCTCTTTTAGGGCTGGCAGAGACTTAGTGATGCTCTGTCACAGTCATTTCGGGGAAGGGAGCAGCTATCAACTAACAAGAATGAATTTCAAGGCTGATCACCTGCAAGCCAGGGATAATGGGAGGTCTGCACAATCAAACACGTCTCCTGTTATAGTAAAACAAGCAACACTTGAAAAAGACATGGAAACAGGCTTCTTTAAATCCAATTCAGGGATTTGGAATCCCCACTAAACGCTTAATTAATTTTTGATTAGCTGAGAACCCATTAAACAGACTGATTCTTCTAGCTTTATAAGTAACGGCAGCATGCTGCTTTAATTAAATTAATACTAAGAGATGTTCATTTTCAAATCCTTATGTTGGTTATTTGAGAAAAAATCATTTCATTCCCTTCCCTAAGAGGTTTACCATATTCTTTTATCCCAATGCAGTATCTCTTCCCATTCTGTTTGTGTTGCCCTCAGTTTGCCTGGAGGCAGGATCTGTCATGGCCCTGAATTTGTTCCACCCAAGGGACATGGGGGTGTCCCAGAACTTTAGGACCAAGAACCTCATATTCCTATAGGGGTTCACCGTATGGGTATGAGCAGTCTGAGTGTTTGGGGTCCCACAGCCTCTCTTCTCGTGGAGCTACCACTGGATATTTCCTATGTCAGGTACTGGACGTGAATCTGATTCTTCTTTCACAACATAGCAAGCAGCTGTGAATTATCACCTCCTCTTTCGAGGGTCAGAGCCTGTCCAGGTCTCTGCTGTGACTACACCTTGTATCAGAGAACATGCCATGCCTTGTTCACTCCTGGTTTTCAAACCCCTATGGGTTTCTCTGTTTCCCACTGGAAGTCAGAGTTGCTGTCCACCCTTGGCTTCTTCCCCAATGATCTTTCCTTTGTGTGCTGGATTATCTGGTGATGGGAGGGAGGCAGTCAGGCCTTGGGTCTTTCCTTGATGATGGAGGTGTGATATGGACACGGGTAACACTGGGTTTGATTAAGGAAGGAACATGGACTCATTCTTAGTGCAGCTCTTTGTACAGGAGGATTCAAATCCTCCCCTCTGCCTTTTTTTTCACACCCAGCAAGATCAGAAATTGAAATTTGCAGCCTTTTCCCACTGCCATAATGGGTGAAAAACTCCTTGCTCATTTCAGGGCCAGCATGCTGAAATTTGCAGCTTGGGGCTCACCTTGCTCCAGTCCTAGATCCTGCCCAAACCTCTGAGCCATCCAGCAGTCTGAGACCAGCGTGAGCCTCCGAGGTCCTTGCCTATGCTGAGCAGGGTCCATGAGCACCCAGGGAATTTCCATATCTATTTATTTATGCAGATGCACCGTGCCCAGCTCAGAGACCTGCCAGCCACACCAATCCCGTATGACGACATTGCTTCCATGATGCTCCTGAACAGCTTTACATTGATTATGACCCCAGAAGTGGGAATCCGTTCCTATTTGAGGGCTGGGATTATTTTTTTTTTCCTTTTTAAGCTTCTTCCATTTGGCAGAAGAGGAAGAACTTCTGCAAAACTGGCTCTCAAGAACCCACTGCTCCGATGAGCCACATGGGAATAACACCAGGCTTGGTACAGGTGTGATTTTCCTTACAACATCTCCATGGTTTTTTGGCTTGATGTCCATCCCTCACTCCATTTGCTCTGGGCATGTCTGGATTAAGCAGAGTACTTGTTTCACTCCTTGCTCTGTTTGTCGCTACAAATGAAGGGTGAAACTGGGCTTTCAAGCCACCAGTGACCCCTTCACTACTGCCTTTGCAGGATGTCACCTCGATCCCAGCTGAAGAAACCTGCTGGGGTGGTCCCCAAGGATTTAACCAGCTAATGCAGCATCAGGAGAGGGGGCTTGGAGAGCAGCCCAGCCCTTCATACCTTCACCCTCCTGCTAAGCTGCCCTTGCCTCCCCTCTCCCCACTGCCCACTGCTTGTTAGGAGCTGTCGGAGGCAGCTGGCTGCTCGTGCATTAAATTAGCAGATGTTGCTGCTACACAACATTAAGCACAACAATGCTGTTAATGTGCCCTCCGGAGCCCTCTGCCTCCTCCTCACTGGGCCTTGCCAGACACAGCCTCTCCGGAGGCAGATTAATTTCAACTCTGTGGATCATAATAAATTAATTTTTATTAGAAAAAGCGGCGGGGGGGTGGGGGTGGGCTCGGGACTGATCTCCTGAGCTGAAGAGATTTAAGCCAGCTGTCGACTGTCTCCTGGCATTTGGGTTAGGAAGTAAATACAGAAGGAGGGGATTTTTACAAAACACCCATCAGCCCTCCTTGCTGGGACGAGTGTGAGGGAGGCCTTGGAGGGAGGGGAGAAAAACCTGTGTTGTGAGGTTAATGCTGTACAGAGTCCAGGGCTAAACAAACTGGGAAGGGGGATATCTTCTTTCTTACACATGGGGAACACTTCCATCGTGTTACCCTGACAACAACCCTCCCTAGACGTGAGGCTGTGGGGTCCCACAGCGAGTCCCCACAGCCCCACAAGCCCTCCTGTGCTAAGCAGCCTCTTTCCCAAGATGCTCTCTGGAACAGGATTTACCAGATTTGCATTGCCATCACTTTCAGGGGAAGGTGGCACAGCCCTGCCCATCCCTGGAGCATCCCCAACCCCATCCCCAACACCTGCTCCGTGCCCAGCCCAGCTTCCCAGGCACTGCCAGGCAGCAGGTTGCTGGGAGCTGACTCTCTAGTACCACAGAGTTTCTGAGCAGAGGAGATTTTGATGGTTCAGCCTCGTTGCCTTGGATGCTGAAGGCTCACAGCTCCTTTTGCCTTAAGTCGGGGCTGTCTGTACTCAGCACTTATGAAAATCAGCCCTGGGTCTTTGCTCAGATTAACAATCAGTGTGAGCACTGCAGCTGTGGGAAGCCCAGATCTTCATTTATCACTGGGGAGTGCATTGCCCATCCTGGATTTGGAGGACGTGGGAGCTGGGCTCTGGCTGGCCACCCCTAGCTTCACTACTGAGCTGAAAACTTGGACCTGGTAGTTTTAGTATCACCCCAAATAATTGCTGAGGAATCTGGACTCTGGCAGGGCCAGGAATGTGTTGTCTGTTAGTGCTGGGGTAAATGACAGTGACATTTCCACTGGTCATTTCAATGAATGCAGTCAATCTCTGTGCAAGGGCTGATCTCTCTCAGCATCCTGTCTCCAGCTGTGGCCAGCAGTGAACACTGATGAAGGAATGTCACACCACAAACTCACGATCCTTCACCAGAACAGCCTCCCAAGCCCCAGATGTGTGGCTGAGGGACTTTCCAATGTAACCAAAATTAATTTCTTTCCTTGAATAATTTCTCCACTTGCCTTTGATCATCCACAACATCCAGTGGTGGGAAGCTCTACAGCCTAAACAGGCTTTGTGTGAAAAATAGTTTTTCCTTTTCCAGCTCATCTGCATGTTTCAGCTGTGGCCTTGCAGTTCTTCTAGAAAGAGGAATGGTGAACAGATACTTTCTGGTTTTCTTCAGTCCATTTTATCTTTATAATCTCATCAATTTCTCTTCCAGAGATAAGAAAACCCAGTCACTAAAACTCTTCCTTATACAGACACTGTTCTGTGCTGTGTTGGTAGCTGGCTCATATACTAATAAACCTCCTGGATGTTCAGCTGGTCTCTGTTTGCTGCTTTGAAGAAAAATTCTGAATTTTTGGTTGTGTAACTGTGGAGTTATCCTGCAGTATGAGAGCAATAAAAGCACCTGTCCTACTCACCTGTATTTTTCTTCCCCATCATGACATCATGATCTGGGTTAATAATAACTCATGGTTATGGAGAAGGGTTAATTTTAACTTGTAGCCATACAATTTCTTGGTTCCCAGCCCATACATGGAGGAGAACTGCAGCAAGGCAAAGAGGGGGAAGCAGTTTCCACTGCAGAAATGATGAAAGCACAGCTCTAAAGCCAGGGCTAGAGTTTGGGAGCTGTTTAGGCTGGAGCATGGATTTCCAGCTGAGGTGCTCCTGGATCAGGACCTGCCCCTGCACCTGCTAAAGCCTTTTGGAGCTGCTGGGGTGCATCATCTGTGTCCCCAGCCCGCCAGCATCTCGTCCACTCCTTTACAGACTCTGTGCCAACACCTGAAGCTGTCACCCCACATACTTCTCCTGAACTTCCTTTTGATGCGAGGTCCTGGGGCAAAGCAAACCGGAGCGCGAGTGCAGGGGATGGAAAGGAAAGTGGTGCTTGTGATAACACCGGATCAGGTTTCACTGAGTCTTTTTTCAAACACCAATTGAAAGCCCCTCCCGCCACTTGACAAGTTTCCAAAATCCTCTTTCTTTCCAGGATCTACCCATGGCCCTTGAGCAGGGAGAAGAGGCTGTGAAATGAAAGACCTGTTTGCTCTGTGAAAGAGCTTGACAATGTGTTGAGAGAAAGTGATACTCACTGCCTTCAGAGCATTCAGAAAGGCGTCCATTTATCTCTCTCTTTTCTTTTTTCACCCGTTCTTCTTCTAAGGAATCTCTGGTTGTAATCCCTCTCTGGGATTTTTCACAGTAGTCTGATAATGTTAATATTTATCCTGGCTCAGAGATGAACTGACAGCATTGTGTTCTCTCCTCTCTCATTTTATCTCTGGACATCTATCAGGTGTTCTGTGTGGCTTTAACTTCATCAACACCCAGCTTGGTGCAGTGACAGGTAAAATCACCTTCCTTCACCCTCCACCTCTCTCACCTCCGGTGGTTTGTTTTCTTTGTTTTTATTATCTTATTAAAAGTCTAAAGATTTTAAGTAAGTCTAGACGCAGTTATAAGTGGTCAAGGTATTTGGGAGTTCTGAGGGTAATTTTTAGACTAGTCCTTGCCCTGTATTAAAAAGCTGATTGCAGACTTTTGGCAGAAGGGTTGAGGGGACATAGAGGCAGATTTTTTTTTTTTAATTTTTTTTTTTTTTTTTTTTTTTTTTTTTTTTTTTTTTTTTTTTTTTTTTTTTTTTTTTTTTACCAGGATTTCAACCCTGGAAGAAAAGGACCCATGAGCTTGTGGAGTTTTCTTCTACTGATGGTCAGTGTTCTGGAGCCTGACCATATAGGTCAGTGGAGGGTTTGTGTTGCCCTTGGAAGAGATGCCTGCTGAATAAACAACAGCCAGACATAATTTGTCATGGAAAACAATCAGACTTTCTGGGGTACAGCACAAGCAAGTGGAAAAGGGCAACAGTGAAGTTTCTTTGTATGGAAATAAAGCCAGCCAAGACCGGTTGAACATCTGTATTTATCTTAAAGCCTCCTGCCTGGGAGTCAGATGAAAACAGATCCTGATTTGAATTTCTGTAAAAATGAGTTTATCTATCGTGTGTGTGCCAAGTACAGCCAAGAAACAAGTTAGAAGGTATCTAAACTAGCTTAAAAATTCTGTAATGTCTAAAGTAATCCTGCACTTGCTATGAAAAACCTGACTGGAAAAAAAAAAGAGAATGTTTGCAGCTGGCTGCTGTTCCCCAATCACTTCCACTGTGTCAATAATCCACCCTTGTACAGACATGAAGATGATGTGGGAGTGGGTAATGCCCCTGAAGCCACCCACAAGAGGATAGATACCCAAAGTAACTTATTTCACCTCAAACTTTATTGATGCCTTGAGTAACCTCAGTGGAAACCATAGGTAAGGGTTTGCTGGTAATAAAACTTTGGAGATATTTTCTCTAATTTTTGCTGTTGGATTAGATCTAGCAATGTGTGAAATTCCATGGAACAGGTGCAGCACCAGTTTGTGAGGAGAATGGTTTTGCAATGCAGACACACCATCTTTCTAGACCAAAGTCTTTTCTTCGTCAGTTGTACTCTATCCAAAGCTGAGCTCATTTTAGTCTTCCAAACCTTCTCTTATAAGACTGACATCACGTCTCCTCCTCTTTATTTCTCCTCTAAGGAAGCCACAGATTACATAATTTCATTTTATTTTTATTCATCTCTCATCTTCAGTGTCAAAGGAGAAAGAGTTTGAAGAACATGGAAGTGTTATGAAGATTTTCCTACAGACAACAACAGGTGTAATTAAGACTGATTACAGTTTTTATTCCAAAAGCTGAACTCTTTCATCAACAGCTCCTAGGATTTTTCCTTCTTTCTTATTCAATCAGTTTTGAATATCTGTTTACCCCTGATAAAAAAAAAACAAAACAAACCAATCCTCTGTGGATCACCAGGTTTCTACAGGAAAGGCAGGAAGTTTAGCAGTGTCTGTACTCATAAAACAAAGGGAATGTGAAACTACATTGTAGCTGCAGTGAAGTCAGATCCAGCAGCAGCAATAAAGATGGTGTGGTGTGATCACTCAATGTTTATCATAGGAGCATCCAAATTCCCAGTGCTGGTGACTCCAAAGTCCTCCATTTTGGCAAGCTTTTAAAACTATGCTTATCACAATGATATAAGAGTTAAAAACCTCACATCAACCAAGAATATTTTGTTATGTGAGGAGTTCACACTAAACACTGGCTTGTCTTTGGATGGCTGGTAGTTATTACCAGTCATGTTAACAGAGGCTCGGTTTATTTTCACACTCCCATCCCAAGCAGGGATTCACACCTGATCTGCTTTTTTACACCAAATTTCTGGCTGTAATTACCCCACAGGCCATTGAGAAGAGTTTTCTCACAGTCTGGGCTGAGGTAGATTCTGGTCAAACTGAGCAAGAAGTTTTTGGTGTGGCCACTCATTTCTCAATAGCAGGAACTGACAGAGTGGCTGAGCAGAACACCTGGAGATCTTGAATGCCCAGGTGATCCTGAAAAGTCTCTCTCTCCTCTGATCCAGGAGCACTGGATCAGGCCTTTCCAAGCTGAGACTGAAGAGAATCCGACTGGGAATATCAAAGGGAACAAATATTTAAGGAAGGCTGAAATATCAATAGCAGAAAGATCTTTTTTGTGATCTATGCTGAAAGCAGCAACCTCCCCAGAAAATTCAAATTCTGACAATCAATAGTGCACTGCAGACTCCCAATGTGTGTTTTTTCACACGTCAGCACACCCATCTGAGTGCTCTTTACCTTCCCATGGAATCACTGGGTCATGTAGAAGGGTATCACTCTCTACACAAATTCCACCAGACTTTAGCAGGTTTGACCCAGGAAATCACTGCTGGCAATGGTGCCACAGCTGCAGCCAGGCTAGGAATCCTGCACTGCTCCAAAGGAAAGGAAAATGCATGTGTTAATGTCACAGCATAAAATTCACCTGCTCGTTAACTTTAACTAATTAATTCCTACATTGTGCCCCAGACATGGCCACTTCACTGCCTTAGGAACCCCTCCCATCATCTGACCTGGCTCCTCTGAGTGAGTCTCCTCACTTAAACCAACTGAGCTTTTCCCAGTTCTTCCTTCCACTGGATCTGCAAAATGTATGCAGATTTATACAGGCATACACTAAATACTCTGGGGGGTGAAGGAGTAAAATAGACATTAATCAGATATTAAAGGACTTGTGATACAGGGAGAAATATATGTTTGGGCATAGTTTGGGGTTGGTTTTGAATGTTGTGTGTCCATATGTACAATTACTGTGTGTACGTATGTATTATTGTTCTGTTTTAAACAGCTGGATTGGATAGGATAAGAAGAAAAGAGGAAGAAGCAGGAGTTAAATACCTAATAACACTAATGTTAGAGAACTGTGGCTAATTTGCAAATGGATACCACATGGAAACACGCTTCCTCTAATCTGTGTTGCTTTAAAAAGGAGAAAAAAAAAAAGAGGAGGAGGAGGCAGGGGTTAGTAAGCTATCTGACAGTCTGAGCAGCTCATCTGCTTGCAGGGATTGGGTTGGGAGCTGATATTCCCAAGTGCCTTGAGTATCAAGTACATTGGATATGGCTTTTGATCAGAGGGGCAAGGTGCTGCCTTCCCTTCCCCGGGGTGACTCCCAGTGGAGGCAGGTGCCTCCCGATGGAGCAGGGAGGTTTGGTGGCTCTGAGAGGGACAGGGACAGCTCTGCATTGTGTGTTTACACCAGACCCTGGCCTTTCCCCTGCCTGTGTTCCTTGTAATTTCTGGAAATCAGAAATAAGCTGATGTGATTAGAGAAGAACAGATCTGGCTTAGTGCTCTTCAAGCTTAAAAAGGTGTTAAAGACTTGACAAATTACAAATACAGAACCAATAGAGTTCCTAAATAAGTACGGTTACCTAATTCCTTTACACTGAGGGACAAAAATGAAGGGTGGCATTACTGTGATTGATGGACAGATAGCAGCCTGGCCAGGGAGAAATAGCTGAGAGCTGAGGCACATCAAAAAACATTTTACACTCAGCCCAGTCTTGATCTGGACGAGTTTTTGCTGGCTCCTAGCCTTATTGATGGCTTGATACTGATGACCCAGTGGAAACAGAGTTTTTGTGGTGTTGCTTCTCCTCGGGGAGAGGCCAGGCTTGGTTTTCTTTAGGTTACACTTTTTCTTTGTCCTTTTTATTTTTTTTTCCTTTTTTTCAATGCAATCTCAAAGTCATCTTGCATTAATTAGCCGTCATCTTAACGACACTGTTGCATGTTAGACGAAGAGATCTCTGAATTCAAATAAGACTTGACCCTGAGAGGGACCAGCTCCCTGGCTTTTTCTTCTCATCTCCTTAAATCTAAAAATTGCTAAGTGATCTCTGAGGCTCAGGCTTTCCTCGGAGATTAGTGTAAGAAAAGCCCCAACATCTGCAAAAGTGACTGCTTTTGACAACCGTACAGATATCTTAAAGAGCAGGAATTTCCCTAATAAAACCCCTTAAAATAAGTCTTCTTAAGATTTCTTAATGCCACAGTGATCAGTTTGCATGTTTCAGAAATTCAAGAATTTTTTATCTGCTTTGGAAAGTTATGAAAAAAAAATGAAGCAGGTTTATTTAAAGGGGAGAAGTATTTGAGATGCAGGAGAGACGGGGTAGAAAAGCTTAGGAACTGGTGATAAAACCATAAATTGTATAGCTCAGGGAATTTGTGGACTGACTAAAAATGACAAAGCAAAGCAGCCCAAGTTGGTCATCAGAATAATAACAAAGAGGACTTTTACCAAGGGAAGAAAAAGAAAAAAGCACGTGGACCCTGTGGCATTCCATAGGCAATTTAAATAGCTTAATTCGGTATTGTTGTGATAGCCATATGCCTGATAGCCTGTGGGCCAGATCCTCTGCTGGTGTAAAGCCGAGGCTTTTCCACCTATTCAGCAAAGCATCCCTGTTAAAGACAGCGTTTAGGCATCTGCTGAAATGTGAGTGCTTAGTCCCAACAAAGACCTGGGAGTTCAGCACCGAGGAAGCTGCCCTGGCACATGCAGGTGTTTAAGTCAGGGTATCCTGCAGCTGGGGCAGGAGCCCCTCGCCCAAAGTCGCCGTGTATTTCTCAGCTCTTGGATGCTGGCACACAAGGCCAGGCTGCCTGTGAGCTCCCAAAGCACAGAGAGATGCTGCTGGATGTCTCTGTAGGCTTCTGGGGCTGGATCCTGCCCTCCTTCCCCCCTGGAGTAAACACATGGATCTGCAGCCTGTGGCAGGGTCCTGGCAGGGCTGTGTGTGCACAGTGGCGTGGGCTGGGGTGCTGATGCCTCCAGGGGTAAAATTCATCCCTGTGTTATCCCTGCTCAGCAGATCTGCAGCAGGGCCAGCTGGGCTGAGCATGGCAGAGGAGCCCTCAGAGAGAGCTGTCAGCACCTGTGTGTGCAGGGCCTGCAGCCCCTGGTGACAGCACCCACACCAACATCCTTGAGGCTGGTTCCTTGAACTGAGTTTCAGTGAAAAAGTCCTACTGAGGGCAGGATCATCAGAAAATTTGGAGGGGATGTTTTGGTCAGGTTCTTTGTGGTTTTTTTGTGTGTGTGGGGTTTTGTTTTTATTGTTGTTTGTTTTTTTTTCCTCCTTTTTGTCAATTTGTGGGTCTCCAACAGGGACAGAAATTTAGTTGTCAGAATTTCTGATGCCTTCCTGCTTGCTTGCTCATGTACTTGATCCCCATAAAAATGAGTAGGTTCCAGCACTGGATATTCCCATTTAGCATTTTTTTTACTTCCATTTTTATTTCATGTTCTAGAAAGATCCAAAGGAATCCAGACAAGGCATGAGTATTCACCCTGGTGATTTGTGTAGCAGCAAGCAAGAAGGATAAAATGGAATTTTATCAGGGATAAACTATACAGAGATACAGGTTTAACTTGCACAGGGAGGATGCTGATGATCTGTGTCTCCTGGTCCACAAGCCCATGATTGAAAGGGTGGAGGAACTATTGGGGTACAGCACAGATTTTTGTGCAAGATGGATGGATGTAGGTCCAGGATATTTGTTGAGGATCTATCCCACCCACCCCATTGCTGTGGGATAAAGCAACATAAGGCAGCAGGAACCAACACACAAAACCCCACAGTTATTTTTCCTCCTCCTTTCCCTTCGTGGGACACTTTCCAGCTCTGCTTCAGAGCAGAGGGACATACTGGAATTACAGAATAACCCACTGAAACCAAGAAATCTGGTGCATGCCCAGCCCTAGCAGAGGTGGAGCAGGAAACAGATCAGGGATTAGAGCCACGAAGGGACAAAGGTTCACAATTTCCATGTAAAGCCCTTCAGTCCAGCTGTAAAGCCTCCAAACCACTACCCAGCTCCTGCTTGACCTCGGGTGCCCCTTAAATCTTTTTGGTGGGCTGGTTTGCAATGCTAAAATTCCCAGGTGCTGAGAGATGGGGGCACCCCTGTCATGCCTTGGCTGAGCAGCTCAGTGCCCCTTATCTGGTCCTTGAGGTGTTCTCAGCCTTCCTCACCCATGAAGTGCAGCTAAGGGGAACTCTCAAAGACACAAACAAAGTACAAACAGTGATAGTGGTGGTAGGGATCAGAGAGGGTGGTAGAAAACCTTGTGGCCACTGTTTTTATCCTCTTTATTTCTGTGTCTTTGTCCTGGTCCAGAAAATTGGCAAAAAAGTTTAGGAAGTGCTGTAGGTGAAGAGAATATTTCATTTGGAAGGGACCTACAATGACCATCTAGTCCAACTGTCTGACCATTTCAGGGCTGACTAAAATTTTAAACAAATCCCAGAGTTAAGGTTATCCTAGAGCTCAATACATGAGTGCCTGTCGGTGGGAGATGTGAGTCAAATCCCCTCAGACAGGGGCGTAAATAAATTCCTTGAGGGAGTGTAACATGTGGGAGTGGAACGTGATGTTGTGGGATCAGCCTTAGGATTCTGAAATATTTACTCAAAAGCTTAATATTTTTCTTACAAAATGTGAGGCTTTGGGGCTTTTTGTTTCTGTGAAGCTGGTTTTGGTTTGGCTGGGTTTGGGGGTTTTTTTGGTTTTTTTTTTTGTTTGTTTGTTTGGTTGGTTTTTTGGTTTTTTAAGAAGGAAAGCAGGACATTTTGTTAATGGGAGCATCTCAGATTGCAAACCTCAGAGGGGAAAACCAGACCTGGCAAATTCACCTCTCAACCTCTCTGTCTCTCAGTTTCTTCACCTGTGAAATGGGCATCAGATTGCTTAGACTGCCTCTTCCAAAGTGCCCCTACACTGCAGGCTCCAAAGTGACATAGAAGGTGCAAATTCAGACTCAGGTGTCTTATCCCTACGCAGCAGTATCAAAAATACTGCTCAGAGTGAGAAAAATTGTGCCACCATAAGGAGAGTTTTATTTAGGACACTGCAGATCCGGATTTGCTGCCAGCAGCCTAAAACTAACAAGAACTTGGGAGTGGAAAAAAAAAAAACCCTTTCTGGTTTTATATCTCAATCAAGAAGAACTGTCCTTTTTAATTCAAACGCCGGGGTCTAGAGTTGTTTTCCCTGCAGATGCCGCGCTGTATTGGGAATATCAGGAGCTGCCAATTGCAATAACAGTTTCTAATTCCAAATTAATTCAGTGTAAATGAACTGTCAAGAGAAGATTGATTTGTTTTGGTAATTGCCCTGATGCAGGCTGCTGGGTGACAGCGGGAAAGAGCAAAGAAGGGAGCTTTGGCAGGTCTGGCTGAGCCTAAGGGTGGATTGAGGAGACGGAGACCTAACTGCAAATATCATCTGTCAGGACCACTGCTGAGCCCAGTGCTTTTTCCCAGCCTTCAACACTGTCTTCAGGAATGAGGCCAACACTGCAAAATGCTCCTAGAGATGAAGACATTGGTGTGTTAAGCAATTAGGAATGGGGGAGGAAGACACCCCTCCATTGGGAGGTCTGCTCATTTCCTGCCCCCACCTCTGCTGTGCTGGGGGGTCTCCAGCCCTCACTGCCTCTGTGGTGGACAAGTGACAGCCTCACTCGTGGCTGGGGAGGGATGAAAACAAGGGACACAGGGCCAGGTGAAGGCCTGACAGGGTGTGAGGTGCCACGTGGGACATTTCATGCTGCCTGAGACAGGTGGAAGGAATGTGGTTCCCTGAGCAGCTCCACATGGATGTGTTGGATGTGCTGAGCCCTTCTCAAGGGCTTCCCCTGCCACCACAGCCTGTGGAATGATCCATACACAGACCTGCAGCAAGCCCATGCTGATGCTGTAGGGCCCACCCAAACAAGGTATTTTGTCAAGAAATGCAGTGTTACACTCCCAGCAGTGAGGGAAAAGGCTGAACAACCCAGCACATCAGAAAGCAACACTCTGTAACCCAAAAGCAGACTTTGGAGGGTAGGCCTGTGGCATTGGCTAGTCCAGCAATGGGTAGGTGCCTCTAAAGGAGAAATGAGCATGTGATTTTTAATCCACATTACAGATTAATACATAAACTTTTTAAAAATTACTCCACAGGTACAGCATTCAGGCTATTACTGCATTCTGTAAAACAGCAAGGCAAGAAAAATCCCAGAGCAAATGACACAGTAAACTCCTAAATGTTAATGAAGTTGCTTGCTAAAGAACTGCCAAACAAACTAGCTTTTGCTTGCTGTATTTTTGGGGTTTGTTTTTGTGCGTGTGCTTAAATTCCCTGATCAATACAGGTGCTGTGTGACTGAATTGCTAATGGAGTCTGTAGATTAGTTTATCAATAGCATTTAAATACTTTTCACAGTTGCAGTAGATTTTGAATTATTTATTTGTTTCTGGTCAATTGCTTATGATCTCATTAGCATTTGTCTGTAAAGTGATACTAGACATGCTGGAATACTTTAAAGATTTCATGGCTCTGCAACTTTGTCTGGGAGAAGGAGGTGTCAGGGCTTAAACTCACAAAATCCTGCAACAGTCCTTTTTAAGGCAGGGGCTCTGCTTGCAGGTGGGGAACACTCAAAATCTGCTTTTTGGGGAAAGGATGGAGGCAAGCTGGTAAGTAGACTGGTGCCTTGGAAAGTTCAGCCTTCAGAGCGATTCCTGAGAATGTGACAAAAGAATACTGCCGTGTTCATTCTGAATTTTGGGCACAGAACCTTTCAGGGATATGCCTGGGATCCCACAGAAACCCTACAGACAAGCTAGAACATGAACTGAAGCCTCTTGAGTCCTTTTCTCTAGTCTTCATAACAAATCTACTAATCTTCCTAATTGCAAGAGTCACAAATAACAATCTCATTTCATATGCTGTGTTATTCTGATTTGGTAGAGGAGGGGTTGCATTGTCCTGACAGACTTTACATCTGTCTTTTTGTCTTTTGATATGTCACATGCAGACTCCACACAAAGCTCATAACAAGATGAATACACCTCAAAAGGGGAGGGGCTGTGCCTTTAAAACACTGGAAGTATATGATTTATATACTGGAAGTATATGATTTATATACATTTATATGTTATCAATGTACTTTACAGAAGGAGAGAGCAGATTAAATGTAAAGCTAGGCTAGAAACCAATAGGAAGAGACAGCAGAAATGTCAATGGCAGAAGGTTGTGGAAGGAGGAGACTCTTTAACCCTTAGCAATGACCTGGAATGTCCCAGTATAAATTCACAAAGATGAAAGCTGTGGACCAAACCCAGGACTTTCTACCTTGGGTTGAAAGAGGAGCACATTACCCAGGAAGTCTGAAGCAAGGCTGGATAAAAGAAATCTCCTTCTGGGAATCCCCCATGCCATGACTGCTCTCAGTGGACTCTCACCATTCACCCCGTGGGCCTGAGGACAGCCAGGAGGTGTCATACTCTGGAGTGTAATGTGCTCTGCTGTTTTGCCACCCTCAGGCTTTGCTCTGTGGCTACTCCCCTGTTCTGTGCAGGAGCAGATGGATTGATCTTTTCCCAGATCTCATCCCTGGCATCTTTGACATGGAGACAGTTGACTGCAGCCAGGTCACCATGAAGCAGAGGCCCAAAACCTCCAAAATCTTCCTCACCTCTTACAGAGGCATCCACAAGACTTTTTCTACTGGATTTACTGCCAATCCTCCCACTTTGAGGACTAATCACATACTAATGACACATCCCATCATGCTGAGCTGTTGCTAATTTTAGAGGCATTGGCAGCACTGTAGAGAGGCTTTGCCAAATTTTCATCTGCAGAGCCTCCTCTGAAGTGGCCTGTACAATTCACCTTAACCAGCTGCTAAGGGAAAAGGAAACAATGCCCAGACCTGTGTTTTCTGTCAGCACTCTGAGCACCTCTGAACACTGCAGGCATGATGGAGAGCCCTGCTTTGGTGTCAGGACACTTCTTTTTAGATAAAATGAGACCATCTATATATTCCTAAGTATAACCATAGCTAGGACTCAGCTAGGATCACAAATCAGTGTTCAATGTCATTCCTACTTCTGTTGTCATCATCAGTTGTAATCTGTTTCCTTTCCTCTTCAATATCTGCTTGATTGTTTCCCTGGTTAAGGCAAAGTGGACAGGTATAAAAGGGTTTCTCTGCCCTTTGGCTGTTCTGGTGGAATAACCAGGACTGTAAATTAAATCCACTGAAAATCTGGTGGACATCAGCCCTGGAGAGTGCGAAGAGGGAGCCAGGGTTCACTGTCTTCTGCTGAACTTGGTTTCCCTGTAGATTCACTGTCCCTCCTCCCTTGCAGCAGAGCCTGGGGCTGCAAACACTTCTATGGGAGGAAGAGACAGGACAACCTCATGAGTCTCTCATGAGCCAGCCACCTTGTGAACAAGTGAAGCTTATTCAGAATGACCCATTTTGGCCCTGTAGGATGCCCCCAGTTCCCCTGAGGAATGCCCTAAGGATTTGCACGTGTGAACTGCCACGTGTGCTGTACACCTTTGGCAGAGTAATCCAGACGCAATTTGGTGGCAGCCAGGGACACCTCACAGAAAGGAGGACAGAGAGTCCCCCTGAACCCCCTGAGGAAGGTCTGGCAGAGCAGTCACAAGCAATTTGAATACTGTATGACAAATACAGTGTTGTTTTTGGCAGATACATGCTTTTTCTCCCCCCAACAGGCTCTGGAGCCTTGCAGGACACTGAGTCAACTGGATCACAGACACAACACTTCATCCTTTCTTTCCTTTTTGTTTTCTTTTCTTTCCCCTCTCTTTCTTTTTCTTTTTCAGTTCAGCCTAAATAATGATCTAGGACAGCACTGTCTCTTTAAAGGTGGCCTTTTTAACTGCAACCTAATCTTCTTCTATCCACTTGGACCTTGGATTTAAAAAATTTCACCAATCCGGATTTCCAAATCCTTGCAGATTCTGAGGGGGCTTGTTTATGGAAGTATCCTTTAGAAAACGGCTTAGACTTTAAGATGAGGAAACGCAGGGAGCTAATGTGAAGATTTAGGACTTTCTAGGAAGCTTGCAGTGCCTAAGCCCTGCTTGCTTGAGCAGTCTGAAGGTCCTTTTGCAGACTAAGAGGGATTAATACCCCTTTAACCAGCGGGGCTATGCACACATTCATAAATATACCATCTCCCTCTAATCACTTCGCTCCCTAATCCACAATGATTTCTTAGGAATTATCATTTTATCTCAGCTAAATAAGCACATTCCTTGTGCTTTCCTGTAGAAAAATGAAATATTTCAGAAGATTTTCCTTTCAGCTGTGGTGCCATGAAAACCAAGCTTTTATTTAAGACCCTTGGTAAATAAAGGAAACTTTGTTTATTTGCCTCTCAAGAGAAGGGTGATCTGCCACATCCGCCCAGCATCTGCTGATCCACCCATTCCCAGTCCCAAGGACTCCCCTGGAGTCAGGATCAGGATTATTTGTTTGCCCAACACCTTGTGAAGTGACAGCACCTCTCAGTATGCACAAGACTCATGTGGAAAAGGTTTTGGCAAATTACAGCTAATACCAAGGTGATGATTGTTGAAATAGACCATTTTTGAGAATCTCATGTAGTTTTTCATGTTTATTTTGTAGATCTTTCTCTATCTCTTTTGCTTTTCAGGTTTAGTGGGAGTTTTATATGGTTTATTTTTTTGCATTTTACTTGCCCAAGCTCAGCTACCTTACACAGGAGTATCAGTTTTGGTTTGGGGGAATATCACTCTCTGGGTTCTCATGCAGCAATATCCTGCTGGCTGTAAGTACAGCTGGTTGCATGGGGTTGATCTTGGGGCAGGGAGGAACCATCAGTAATAAGGAATCTGACTTCTAATGGCATTTTAAAAAAGAAAAGAAAATAGTTCTTTTTATTGCTAAGAATATTGCACAGAAGTGAGTATTTATTTGGTAAAGCACTCCCCACTTAGGCTTTAGTTTCTAAAATCACTTTCAAATCCAGAAATGAGTTCAGGCAAATTCCAGCTGAAGTGAAACACTCAGCTCTGGGAAAGGCTTTGAGTTTAATATAAAAAAAAAGCCTCTGAATTTCCTCTATTTCTAATTCTTACTCAGTTAAACTCTGGCCTTCTATCACAAAAAATAACCTTGAGAATCTGTACAGCTGTGCTGCATGGGGAGCTTCAGCACTGATAGGTTTCAATGCTCACAGGTCAAAAAAATTTTAATAAAATATTTTTTCTGGAACTTTTTATTTTTAAATAGGATTTATAGGGAAAATATGAAAAGATTGTTGTAGAAAATCAAAACTGTTTTGAAGCAGCTGTGTTTGTTTAACATAAGTATTTCAAAAATAATTTGGGATGTGAATTAAAAAATATATCTCTTCCCTTAGTAGATATAATAATGATAAAAGAAGAATTAGAGCTATCCCCAAGTATTTCCAGGTTCAGAGGTATTTGAATTTGTGTTTTCTTTTATGTGTCTCTCTACTGAGACCATTCAATTTAATAAGAAGTGAAATAGTGTGACAAATCTGATACAGCCTTTTATTACTTACAGTCCCTATGGGGTTTGTATTTTTTTCTTGTCCCTTGCCCCTTCTCCATTTCTCTGTGGTCAGGAGAGAAATACAGAAGCCATGACATGAAAATATAGATGGCCTACAATGAAACCTTTGTTTTAGAAGGTGTGTTTGCAGTGAGCAGCCCAGGCTGCTGTCCATGTGTGCAGAGGACTGAGCCTGACCAAGATGAGGAGCAGTCCCATTCCCCCTCTTTTCCAGGGGATCCCTCAATATTTGCTGTGCCTGCAGCTGGGCTCAGTGTAGATCTGGCTTCTGCCCACCCTCACCTGCACATGGGGACCTGGATTTGTATCTCACGTGAGCTCAGGGGTGGGACAGACTGAACTGAAGGGAATGTGTGTGACAGCCACCAAATGAAATCTGCCCTCATAGCAAGGCCATTCTTTGTGGAGAGCTGCCTCCAGTTGTTTTTGGGAGGGTGTTTCCCAGCCACAGCTCTACCACCATGGCATCTCTCACCTTCTTTTGCTGTAGTCTGAAGGTGTTCAAAGCATCCAGACCAACACAGGGCCAGTATTCCTGGCTCTGGCTGTTAACCTGTTTTTGCCTGCTGATTCTAGTGGGTTCCCCCATGGTATTAAAGGGCTTGGAGCCCTTCTGCCAGGAGGATATTTCCAGTGTTATTTCCTAAAGCCTTCTCACAAAAACAAAAATATCCACCATGTTCCAAAGGCGCTCAGTTCAACCTGAGATTGATCTGATTTAAGGGGGATTTCTACCTGGGCTGAGGTCCAGGCTTCTCATCTCTCCAAACAATGCTCTGCCCTAATGCTCACTGAAAGCCTGAAAGTGGCTGGGAGGATTAGCTAATGGGTAATTTAAATGGGTCATTTCATAAGAGATGTGTATGATAGGCAAGCTCCAAGCCTTGCTTAAACCCCGTAGCTTTGTCTTGTCTCTGTGTGCCTCTTTGTGCCCTTGCCATATGTCTCTCTGCTACTTTTTCTGTTCTCATCTTCCACCCCATCAATTGCAGAGCTCTCTTTCTTTGTGTTCTCTGGCAGTCTCAGCTAAAGCCCATTTTTGTCAATGAGAGTCATAGACTAGGCCTTCAAACTCCATCTGACAACGAATCTGACCCACACAGTAACAGAGAAAAAAGAAAAGTCTAGGGAAAAAAGCTTTATAGGTGTCTGGACATATATACACAGATTTATTTTTTCATTCCTTATCTTAGTGTTTCTCTTTCAGACTGAAAGATCAAAAGGGTAAGAAATTTCTGACAGTAAGCCTAGGAAAGTATATATAAAGGCTGCTAATGACAAGCATATTTACTGCATCCCCTGGACTTAATAATCCTCATTAGAACTGGAAAAACAAACATATTATGCCTTAACCTGTAAGAATGTCTTCTAATGGAATTTGAGGAATTAAAACATGGAACCAAGGTTTATCAGCCTGTTGCTAGGAGAGCCACGGTCTGCATTTGCTTAGGGAATCATCATCATTAATCCCTTAATCTAATAGCAAAATATAGGAAGCTGCTGCTCTGGAATGACCCTATTGGATGCAAGCAGTAAGCAACAGAAGAGAGCTACGGGGTTACCCAATAGCAGCTGTTGAGTTGTGGCTGTATCCAGGAGAAGCCCATGTGTGCAGGCACCTTGGAAGTGTGCAAGGAGACTTTTTGTCACTGAATGGACCTCAGCAGAACAACCAACCCTGTTGTGGGATTTCCCCAGGAACAAGAGGATCTAAATGGACTGGGAAGGCTGTACAGTATCAGGACAAACACCTGCTGCAAACAGTATTGACCCTGTTTCTGAAACTGCCCAAAGGGAGGGCGCGTGGAAGAATGGGGAGCACTTTTCCAGAATACTCTCTGTCACTTTGTTGTTTAGACCTAGAGAGCCAGCAGTGGTATCTTGGAATGGAACACCTCTTCTTCCTTCATAAATTTGTTCAGTTGCATTTTGAAGTAAAATAAAATCTTAACATCCAAACCATCACTTATTGTGGAGTTCCTTAATGTATTTACAAGCTCTGACTGTGTTTAGTTTGGATCCCTGTTTGTTAGTGTCATTAGATTATGTCTACTTCTTGTATTGGAAGAGACAGTGAACAAACATCTTTTATTTGCTGTCTCTGAGCTTCCTGCCACTTTGTAGATATACAAGTGCAATTTTAGATGCCTTCCCAGGAACATATGAGCACAAGGAATACAAAGGATTCCCTGAATATTACATAATTTTGTTTCCATCTCTTTGAAAGGCTTAAATACTGAGCTTGCAAAAAAGACACCTAAGTAGAAAAAAGGTGTAAAAATGGTACAGTCATTTGAATTCACATTTGAAATTGTGTAAACCTTGTAGAATTTTGATGAGTGGATAACACACAGTGGTGTTTGTGTGCATGTCAAAGGAAAGGTGTCAGAGTGCAGCAGTGAATTTCCACTTAGCCCATTGGAGTATTGGCAGTCTTTTTTGAGCAGGCACAACATAGCAAAAAAGAACTTCCAAAACTGTCTGCACCACTCGACAAATGTTTCTGATAACCTCTTTTTGCTGATAAAGTCCTCTGAAGAACTGTTCTGGCAGCAAAGCTGGAGACTTCATTTTCTTTTCACAAGACAATCCGGAAAGGTGAAGGCTCTGTTTCAAGGTGAGCATACTGGGCCTGGGTCAAGTCTCTCATAAATCACTGTCTAACACTTGCATCACCCATCCAGTGCCTAGGATGAGCAGTGTGATTTACTGCTTAATTCAGAACTCAGTCCAAAGTCAATTGAACTCAGGAGGTTGACACCAAGAAGTTCAGCCCCTAAGGCTGTTTAGGCAGGACTTATTGAAGGACGGACATATAGCCATGGACCTCCTGTTGCCCTTTTTCACTATTTTTTATCTTGATCTATGTTTCTGTGTTTCTCTCTCCCATCCCACCTCCTGGATTTCTGATGTCCACAGTGACTCCAAAGTCTGCAAAGCAGTCAAAGTTTTTGTTGTCCCATGAGAGAGGGAACAGACTGTCAGGAAATGCCCACAGGAAGAGGTGAGGTGGATAGGGGATGTTCTCCTTCTGCTGAAGCTGACTTGAACTGAATCTGAGGAAGATCCAAGGTTTCAACTGGTGTAGTGTACCCTGGACATCTACATTTCCTACCCAAGTGAGGGAACTCATTACAGCTGTTGCCTTTAATATCCATCCTTCTTCCCAGTAAGAGGAGTTGAAGATTACATCACACAGTCTCAGTCTACTACACCCTTCCCCAGCTGCTGGGAGAATTCAAGGTCCATTTTTCCATCTTGTCCCTGAGGCCAGACCCTCCAAGCCCCTGGGCTATGAATAAGCTCCCGGCACAGCAAGGGATTCAGAAGAGATTTTGGGGATGGAAAGTGGGGAAGGAACTGAGAAGAACAGAGATGGATACACACACACACACACTGGCTGACTGCACCGATCTCTTTTTTAGGAAATCATGGGTAGTTGTGAATTCCACGTGTTTCCATGGGCATCCCTCAGAGCCCACTGCAGTGGGCAGAACAGCCCCATCTGCTTGCAGATGAGAGGAAACAAACACGGATAATCTCAAGGTTCATCCAGCTTTGCTGCTCCCCTCAGTTAATCCCCTACCAACAGTGCTGCCCATGGAACCAGAGGCTTCAGCCACCCCTGGACACTGCCAGCCCACTGGGGAAAGCAGCAGCCAATCCAGAGCTGGCTCTTCTCCTGCCCAAAAGTGACCTCCCATGCAAATGTCTGGGGGAGGGACCCCCATGCCATTGGCCCCTGGCAAGCACAGGCTGGTTGGTCCATGTCTGGTTCCACACAGTCTGGCAGCAGACACGGAGAGCCAGAGTGGGGATGAGCCCTGGTGGCCTCTGTTCTGACCATATGGCTACATGAATCTTGTCTAACAGTGATTTTCCTTAAATGCAATCCTTTAAGGTGTTAAATCTTGCTTTAACTTATTTGGCTGATCCAACTTAGATCAGATTATGTTTGTATTTATTGGGATTTATGGATGTATGATTGCCTCTGAGCCCATATGGACAGCTAATTTGTCAATTAGAGCAATGCTGATCATTGCAGAAGCATGGCAGAGGCTGTTAAGCACCGCTATCGGTTTCAACCTGGTCTGACCTTGAGACACACATTTATTTTGTCTGACAACCTTTTATTCTCCCTGCCAGATTACAGATGTGTAAATTGGGCTAAAACCTTGAATATTCATCTTAGGTATGTCAAAAAAAAATAAAATCAGAACATGTTGGAGATGAAGAATATGACAGGGAGAGCTGTTGACCTGCATGCAGAGGATGGGACCTGCTTAGATCTTTTGTTGTGCTGTATTAGTGGCAGTGGTAGAGTTGGGGACCAGGATGGCAAGATAGTGCCCTGGGAGTCTAATTAAAAACAATGGTCATTTTTCAGGCAGGAAGAGTTCAACTCTGATTACTAATTAAAGGCCATTATTCCTATTTTGTAGTAGCTATAGGAAGGGTATTTTTCCCCTAAATCAGAGGTAAAGGGTGTAGCCTGGTGATCTCAGTACCTGGCAGTAACACTCAATGTCTCCATTCCAGCATCATCCCAGTGACAGGTAGAAAGACTGGGACAGATTTTTGGGCTGCAAGAATGCATCATTGGATCATGTTTAGATTTTCATCCATGAGATGAAAAGTCCTTTTCCACAGGACTGCTCTCAATGACATCTTCTCTCATGTCTGGGATTGCCCTGACTCAGGCGCAGCCCCTGGCACCTGGACTTGTTGAACTCCATCAGTTCCCCCTGGGCCCACTTCTCAAATTTGTCCAAGTCCCTCTGGGTGACATCCCATCCTTCAGGAGTGTCACCACACCCACTCAGCTTGGTGTCACCTGCAAACTTGCTGGGGCGCACTTGATGTCACTGTGTCTGTGTCATATTGAAGAGTGCCATCCCTGTGACACAGCTCTGAGGGACATCTCTGGTCCCCAGCCTCCACCTGGACATGGAGCCATTGTCCTCAGTGATGGCTCAGAAAGGGCTGGTCTTAGGGGTGTGGGAGAAGCTGGGTGAGAAGCAAAAAAAATCCTGGTGTGAGGTCATCCCTCCTTCTCCTGTCCCATCTCAGATAAACCACGGTGAGCTGAGCTGCAGGAAATGTGAATGTCAGATGTGTGTGGGCCCAAGGTGAAATGGGTACTTGGGGTTTTGTCTCATCTGTTTAGAAACCAGGTGTCTAGGCATTTGCTAGGGCTGTGGGATAGGGTATCTGTAGGTGACAGTGCCTGATGGAGGAGGAATGAATCATCATCTGCAGCTGCTGATCTCCCCATGGATTGAGAAGGAGCTTTGGCTACTGGCTTAAATGAAATGCCTAAATTTTAAACAGCCACCATCAAGTGAGATGAATGCTACTGTGGGTATGGGATGCAAATGTGGGCCTGGAGAGGGGAGCTAAGTGCTTCTTAACCAGCTTCCTTGCCTTCCTCTCAGGCTCCCGTGACCACATTAGTCAGATACTCCATAAATCATGTGTCTGAAAGAGCAATTGTTCCACACACATCTCGGTGACTCTGCACTCATCACCTTGACCCTAGTGTTTTACAGAGAACAAAAATCACTCCCACACCTGTTAAAGGACAAGGAACTAAGGAATAGGATTGTTTGCAGTATGTTCCCAGCCTTACTGGTTGTAAGGGACTTCATCCTGTAGATGATTAAGAGGACTGAATTTGTCAATTTGCCATCAATACTGAATTATTTCTATTGCAATCATCAAGTCTAGAATCTAAATCAAGAGTGGTTTTTTTGTTGTTTGGGGTTTTTTTTCTGAGAAAGTATAGATTTGGAGGAACATGAGAGTAGAAAATCGTATCTCTTTTGTCAAACTGCTTAATAAATTGATTAAAAGGGAAGATAGGAATTTTCATTTCAGTGATTCATAACTGGCCATTGTTCCAAATGAAAAAAACTCTTTTGTTTCTTGCTGCCAAAGAAAGGAAAATCTCTTTGATGCTGCTTTGCCTGGAGAGATGGACTGGCTGAAGTCCCACAGCACCTTGAGTGAGAAAATACCCCACAGTGGAAAAACTCTACTCTAAAAATAAAAAGCATGAAAATATTAACTCTTCAGAGTGAACAGTGTAGTTGCTTGTTTACCAAATGGGACGTGTAAACCCATTACATAAAATGTCTTTCATCGCCCATATGCTTTCTAAACTAATCAGCTTTGAATCCTGCTAAATCCCAGACTGAGATAACAAATGAAGAGCTCAGCTCACTGGGAGAAAGGCAGCCTCTTTCTGCTGGGTATTAAAAAGAGTTAAAGGTCAATATTCCCCATGTGGATCACCCAAAAAAGAGATCATGCTGATAACACCTATGGCTTTGGCGTGCTAAGTAAGTATTACTGAAAGTGAAATTCATGTCAAACAACTAAAGGGCAAAGTTTCAGATTAAAACTCACGTGATGGCTTTGTACAGGATGGAACACCATATCCTCAAAGAAGATTTTGCCTTCCCAATCGTGCTGTGATGGTATTTACAAAGCAGGGATGAAGATGCTCTTGGCTGACACGTCAAACCAATACAAAGTTTGGCTCTGACCAGCTTTCTCCTGAGCTGCATTTGGGGTGGACATTCTGCTGGCTGTCACCAGGTACAGGCCACTGCTTCTTGCCATGAGGTGTGGATCCATGAGGAGGACCTTTGTCATTTGGAAGGGAGATGTGGGGTGGTTCACAGCAGGCCTAGTGTGCAGATAGTGCACGTTTGATGTGAGATTAAATGTCAAATAACCTTTTTCACAGCAATTTCTCTCCCAAAATAGTTCTTCTCAGTCCCCCTTTACTTGCCTTCTTTTTTTCTTTTCAATCTTGAAATACTTCCTCCCAGTTTTAAACTTTTTATTCTTGCAGTAAAAACTTTGCTTCTTTGTCAACAGGCAATTGCTTTAAAAAAATGCAAGTGTAAGCACAAATTTTTCAGTAACTGCAAAAATTTTTGATTGATCAACAGTTTTCCCAGAGGGTGGATCTATCCTTTTCCATCAGGCTGTCAAATTTATACTGACAAGGGTTCTGTAAGGTGTTTCCATGAGCACTTGTATCTATCTGTACCTACAATCAACAGATTCCTTGCCAGGAATGAAAGAAAATGACCAGTCCAGCAAAGCTGCTATCTTGTGTTTTCTGTCCTATTGTCCAGTGTTCAGCACATCATTTAAAGCTTCAGTGGTTTTTTTTTTTAGGATCTGAGCACAGGATATCTCCTGGGGCTCTGAGGTACCAGATGCCCAGTCCATTCTTGTTGTAGTTCCTCCAGATCACCTAAGCAAGAGCACCTCATCTGTGCTTAATTTGGGCTTCTCCACCCCAGGAGGATGGGCTAACCCCATCCCTGGTCCCACAGTGTGTTTGCACAGTGTAGATGGAGACAGGACTGGGATCCAGCCCCCTGGTTTGCTGGAAATGTTGATATACCCTTGCTATTGTCTGGTCGTTGGAAATATCATCACAGAAAAACCTTTGGTGCTCCTGTTGTTTTAAATTTGGTACCCCATATGTTGAAATTTTAGGAAAAACCTCTCCACAGATCTGTTCTTGAATGCTAAGGAGGATATCATCACCCACACTCATCATTCTGCTATTGCATAAAAATGTTTCAGCTAGATTAAGTTCATCTCTTTGAGTTAACAAAGAGAAGGTTAAATGGTGACTTGATTTTCATCTACAAATACTTTCCCAGGAAGCAGAGTTCTGGTAGTGGAGAGCTTTTTAATCCAGCAGAACAAAAGCTGAACAAAGCCCAGTGGTTAGAAGATAGAGCAGATAAATTTAGAGCAGAAATGAAGGACAGATTTTTGGGAAGGAGGAGGATTATCCATTAATGAACCTTTCCAAAGGTATCAGGTTTTCTGCTTTTCCCTTATTGGTGGCACAGACTTTCTGTTTGCCCAGAATCCTGGAAAAACAGGTTCTAACAGGACTTTGAGGAAGAATGAAACCATTTTGAGTTTCTTTCTGCATTGTACATCTGTACCACTGGTGCTTCCTTCCCTGCAGATCATCCCAGTGCACAAAATTAGGTTTGGAGAGGCTGGACACAAAAACTGAGCTGCCAAATTCAGATTACAGTCATTCCTAAACTTTGCATCAGAAATACACTTTTGATTATATGTTTTCAAATAATTTTGTCATAGTGGAACTGATTCTGAAAATTAATATTAAAAAAGGTAGATTTTTGAGTCAGCAATAAACATAACCTCTAAAAGAAAAATCAAAAATCCAAGGAAAAAATGTTTGTAGTTTGAACCAATAGTAAAAATATTTTTTCCTTTGTTCTTCTAGGGAAGCTTCACATTGAATGAATAAGAGGGGGAATGAAAAGCAATTTTTGATATTTTGCTTGTTGGGGCTTTTCGGTAATATGCCATAAATTGAGTAATAAAAGACAGAAGGAAAACCAGCCCACCAAACTCTGTAACTAGCTTTTCACTTCAGAATAAAACCAAACTCAGAATATTTAGGAGCATGTGTTAAGGAATTTTTATTGGCGATGTTGTCAACCTTTCTCTATTTGTCTAATGAATTTTTAGTTTAGGGAAGGTCTGTTTTTAACTTTCCTAAATCATCTGGTAAACAAGGTGAGGAGATGAAGACAATAAATTTAAAAACAAGAAAAGATTTAGTCAGGACACCTAATTAGGATTTCTAATCAGGAGTCATCAAGACCTATAATTAGCAGGGTTGTTCAGACTCATTGCTTTCTCTTTAATGGCCATAGGACATCCAAATGGTTTTAAATTATGTACCATGGGCTCCTAATCAGTTTATTGAACATCATAAATTGTTAAAAGGAGTTAATAGCTTGTGTTTCTTGGTAGAAAGTGCTAATACTCGAGGCAGAGAACTCATCAAATGAACCTCGTTAGAGAGGGGAGGAGGGAGATTGCGTCTCAGTGTCTCATTTTGTTTTAGTAATTAGCTTTTACTGGATTATCCGATCCAAATCTTTATTCAGTTTACTCTGTCAAATCTAGTTTGCATTTTAAATGGAAAATTGACACGTGGAACAATTTGTCTCCTGACTGGGTTAAGGGGTCCAGCTGGCAGGAGGCTCCTGCGGGGAGGGGGCTGTCACCAAAGCCCTGGGGTGGGGGGGACCAGCCGGGGGTTTCCCCAACACTTGATGTCCTCTGGCCTCCACCCTCAGCTTCTGCCCCAGCAGCTGAAAAGCAGCCGTGTGTGAAATTGCCACGGTGCTGTCCCTGAGAGCAGGGAGAGACCCACGGAGAAGGGGGCACACCAGCCTGAAGCTGTCACCTGGGACCACAGCAGCTGCCTCTGAGCAGGTTTTTCTCTCTGACTGTGGCCAGTGCACGCTGCTTTAGCAGAAGTTATAAGAAAGCTCTCAGTGGACGATTACAAAAAATTCTCCCTTCAGGGAGAGCATTTCCTAAATTAACCAAATGCCTCTGGTCCCTGGTGTGTGGGTATTAACATCCACCCTACCTGCTGTGACAAAATGCATTAAAATGCCGAGATTCTTAATGTTTTACTGGCTGAAGTTGTGGCTTCTCTGCATGTGGTTTTGCCTGACAAAAAAAAAAAAAAAAGGATTTGGTGCAAAAGATTAACTTCTAAACCAGCACTGTAAAGGTGCTGCTGTGAGCCCAGCTCACTTGATTCAGCACCAAAGTGTGGTTCTTCCCTACACTTGGAATTTCCAGATGTCAAAGCAAAGCCTCTCATTGCCACCCCATTTTATCCCTTAGTAGTTGCCCCAGCTAATAACTAGCTGGTTAAAATCTGGAGAGACCACCACAGCATATTCCTGTTTTCAGGAGCCCATTCCCAGCACCCTGATGGTTTATGCCTTCCTCTTTTGCCTTTGCATGACACCTTTGTAACATTTGAGAGAGCAGGGAATGACATTTGAGTAACCAGTGACTTCCCATGGCTGAGTACATATGAGGGGAGGCAGATGCTGGCATGACCAAGGTGTTGGAGATGGTGTTGGAGATTCCAGGGCTGCAGTGCCAATGAATTAATTGATTCACCTCCCCTGACCACTGATGTTGTTCACTTGTAGGGAGCATGTCTGCAGCTGCAGGAATGAGGTGCTCTGACTGCAGCAAAGCCCCCAGGCCTGACCTGAGTGGGGATCCTTCCAGTGCCCTTCACTGAGCAGCAGCCCCTTGGGGAGTGGGTGTCTCAGCCCCAGTGAGGACACAGTGAGATACCC
Organism: Cettia cetti; assembly: GCA_013401135.1. Lineage (NCBI taxonomy): Eukaryota > Metazoa > Chordata > Aves > Passeriformes > Sylviidae > Cettia > Cettia cetti. The sequence continues at coordinate 843 of VZUI01087307.1, read as the reverse complement.
AAAATCACCTGGGGAAGCCTCTGGCAGAGCAGGGGCCCAGGGCTTGTTTGTGTCTTATAATGCCTCCTTCTCCCACTGTGCTCCCCACCTCAGGAGAGCAGCTGGGCTGCATTCTGCAGGAGACATCCCTGGCTCAGACATTGCATCCCCTGCTGGCTTTCAGGGGCCAGCTGGGAACGAGATTGCAACAAATACCATATCTCTAGCAAGCCTCTCTGAACCCGTGGAACAAGACAAAAGAGATTCATCCCCCTCTTCCTGCTTGAGAAGAAGGGTTGGGAAAGTGAGTCTTTCCATGCTAATGTCACACAATTACTTCTTAACTGCCAAAACAAATGGCAGAAATGGGGAAAGTGACACCAAATCAAGAATGTCACAGGTGATCGATTCATGTCATCTACCGTCGCCGCAGCCAAGGCTGGCGAGAGAGACACAGTGATAACACAACACTAATATTATATTACAGCCTTCACAGCACTGAATGCCAAGTGATGAATATGTGTCACTTTATGTGTCGCTCACTCTCCGGGCCTGGGCGGGCGAGCATGGAAAATGGAGTGTTCAGGATTAATGATATCGAAAATGATAGAGAGGAGATTGAAAATTCCTTCCTTCCTGAACCATGCAGATTGAAATGTACCTCAGAGCTATCTCTTGCTGCCCTCCTCCTCCACCCACTTTTTAAAGGTCTTTTGTGCAGCATTTTGAAGATGAAAAGGAAAAGGAAAAAAATAAAGAAAAAAAGAAGAGAAAAGAAGACGAGAGTTGAAAAGAGAAGAGAAGAGAAGAGAAGAGAAGAGAAGAGAAGAGAAGAGAAGAGAAGAGAAGAGAAGAGAAGAGAAG
>VZUI01087306.1:0-33566 GCA_013401135.1 Cettia cetti | reverse complement strand
GGGGGCAGACCCCAGGAGAGGTGGACACCAGGTGGTGTCAGGTATACAGGTACAGGGGTTTCTGGGAAGGTGGGTTTACAAACACTTCCTGTAAACAGGGACACCCAGTGCAACATGGACTAGCTACATTTGTGCAATACAACAGAGTGCAATGCTTTTTCCCTGAGGATTTCAGAGCACTGTATGAACATATAAAACCATTATGCAAAGCCCTCTTATACCTTCCCCACAACCTTGCTCAGGTGAGCCCCTTTATCAGCACCCATGTTCATGATGGGCAGAAAAAGGTTCTTGTGCTTTCACTGCTACCACTTACACAGGAGAAGCCACAGGTGCCAAGACTGTGACTAGCCTCAAATGGGAAGCCCTCAGCTACCAGCTTGCCCTATTACCCTCACATGATCTCCTGAACTATGTGAGATTTACTGGCACATCACCAACAGAACAAGCCAAGCAATACTGCTTCTCCTCCTGTGCTCCCCTTTGCCAGCATTTGGTGGTCAGAGAAATGGGGAACTGAACCATCTGAAGATGTGCAAGCTAAAAAAGTGTTCCTACCAGAAGGTTTCTGTGGGACACGGAAGTCATCGTACTCTGAACTTGCATTCTGATGTTCCTCTAGCAGAACAGCATTTCTTTCTGCAGTGACTGTCACAGTAAAGCTGGCAATGTGAGCAAAAAAGAAGAGGAAGTGGATCACCTGCATAAAATCCATAGCAACCAAACATCTATTAAGATTTCATTTGCACCAGTGAGCATTGTCTATTCTTATTGTCCACATACACTCCCATTCTCTTGAGATGTCCTCAATTGCCTTTCTTTACAGGAGTTTACTGTCTGTTCTGTGGTGCTTGTTCAGGTATTCCCACATTTTTTGTAAATGCCCCACTGATCCTGTTACGGGGGATCTGCACAAGATAGTTCAGTGAGTGGCAAGACGTAGAAAGCCTCCCCTCTGACATTTCCCCCCCATGTTTTATGCATCTTCTATATTTTCTGTATTGGTTTCCTCTTCTTATCCCATAAAGTCAATCTGCAGTGCTCTGAGGTTCTCTTTTTTCCCTTCTGCTAACCATATCTACACTCCATTTTCTCCTGTGTTCTCCTAAGTCAACTAAGACACATAGCTCCCTCCTGTATTGCCTGAGGCCTCCTGCTACACTCATCTCAGCTTTCATACCTTCTGTATCTCTCTTGTAACGTTCCTAATGTGTTTTACATGAAAGCTAGGCAAGATACCTTATATACTGTGTCTGATTCAAAGTCTAGGCATGCTACACACCCAGCAGCTTGACATGTCTCCCAGAAAGAGGAACAGCTTTGCATCGCTGAGCAATAAAGCAATATCTGCTCACCACTTTCCAGGAAACCTGTGGGACACAGGATTTTTTAGTAGTAGCTCTGTCTGACATTTCTCTGTTAGGCCTTAAAGAGTTTGAAAGGGAGGTGATGACAGTGAGGCTGCACAAGCCTTGTCTCTGTGTGTAATCTGACTGGAAACCAAAGGCTGTTCTGCAGCAGCAGACAGAAGTGAGAATGGGTGCATCCAATCACAGCTGGTTTAGGGCAGGCTCTGTAGCTGTCTTTGCTGCTGGCAGCTGCTGCTCTCTAGGTATGGATATTCTATTGCAGGAAAGCCTAAAATTGCCAGGCTACTGGACAGTTCTATCTTGCAAACCCTACTAATAACAGAGTGAGAAACTTACTTAAGAAAAAGTCACTAGGAATTAGTCCACAATGCCCAGAGCCTCAGAAATCTTGGTGTGCCTCTTCCCAGCACAGATAACCCACACATGGCAGATCATTCACCAACCTGGAGAATGGGATCTGCCTTCTTCCTGAGACCTGGAGAAAGGGATTTTCCCTCTGCCCTGCAGCAGGGTAGAGCTGATTTCTTTCTCTTGAGAATCCACATGATATGAGAGACTGAATTCTCAAAGGATAAGCATTGCTGACATACATTTAACCATGGGCTTGGAAAGACCAAGGTCATGCTTTAAAAAGAAATTCCAGGTCATTTGAGAAGTCTTGAGAAAATGATCTTTATGCCTAGCTCTGCCTTGCCTAAATGCAGCTAGTCTTGAAAGACAATTGGGTTGTGTTGAGAGCTTCTATTTTTTTTCTCCTGCATTTTAATATATTCTTTACAATCAATTTTATTTAATAGCAAATTATTTAGTCTTTAATATCTTTAATCTGACATGCTTAATTTTCTAAATCTTCCAAGTTGTTATCACTTAGGATGCAAGAAGGAAGATTGCTGCAGCTGTACATAATGCCTCCACATAGAAATGTGTAACCAGAGTTAATCTAGCTTTACTTTACAACTACAGAGAGAACTAAACATTTTTACCATAGGACCCACTTCAGTAAGGGACTTTTCAATGACCAGCTCTCTGAGCTCTATCATTTTTCCAAGCTCAGACATAGTATTCATTGACAACTGGCAAGATATGATATATTTTCCTCTTGTTAGTTCCTGCTGTGTTTCTGAGCTAACAACTCTGCTGCCTGGATGAGTTCAAGTTGCGTCTGAAGTCAGATACCACCTCCCGACCTGCAGGTAACCAGAGGGGTCATAGTGCTCTTGCTTCTGTTTCTTCTCTCAAGTATTTGAGTTCTAAGTTTCTAAGCACTCTCATAGATGAGAAGTAGGAAAAACAACCAAATAATAATGATGAGAGCAGAAGGACCAATTCATCCTGGTTTTCTGATTAATGTTGCAAAGGTGTGGGTTCTCTGCTGTGTAATAAGGCAGTAACAGGGATGCCAGAAGCAGGATTTTCCTGAGCTGTAGACTAGTAAGCCTCTTTCTATATCAGACTATATATCTCCACAAAACATGCCTAAAATGATTAACATTGACATCTCTGACCAATAGCCTGAATTGGTCAGAATTGGACAGAGGATGGAAGACACAGACAGGTGTTTATATATATACACACACACAAGCACACAGCCCTATCACTTAATTTGCCTAGACAATCAAGCCAAAAACTGCAAGGTCTCAGTTACACCAAAGGCACAAACCATTTGGCTGTAATTACCAAAGTCAGTTTCATACACATAATTTTTTGTGATCTTGCCTGTGCGAGGAGTTTGCACTTGCCTGGCTCAACAATCTAGTTGGAATGCTGCAGATCCCAAGCTGAAATTATCCACTGAAGATAGAGCCGCTTTTTAATTTAAATTGAGGCAGCTTTGTGGGGATATGAACTCTGAAACACTGCCCAAGGATGCAACAGCTGTTGTTTCCAAGATGGGCAGGCAACCTGTCTTGAAGGCAGGGCGGCTACAATCTCACCACCAGTATCTGTGCTTACAGTCTTTACCCCAGGAACCAGCTGGGCTAAGGCCTGTCTATCTGGGAAAAGTAGAAGCAAGCCTGTAGGCAGAGGTGTGATTAGAGCAGTTAGAGGACTCAAGAAAAGCCAAAACTTTCTGTAGGCAAATGCCTTTCCAGCTTTGAACCAAACGCACCAAAGCCTCAGAGCTAGAGGTTAGATTCATTCAAGGCAGACCGAGCGTGATTAGAGCGCGCCGGTGCAGCCAGCAGGAAGGGCCATTCCCGCGGAACGTGTGCGAGCGTGTCCCCGCAGCAAAGCTGCTCTGCCACCAGCGGCCGCAGCAGCAGCAGCGAGGAGCGGGGAGGAGCTGAGCCACAGGCGCTGCCGCCGACCGCGCCCCGGCGCTCCCGCAGCTCCCGGGCGAGCTCACAGCGCTCCCCGGCGGCGGAGGGACGCAATGGGAGCGCCGGGGAGGAGAGGCGTGCGGGGATGGCCGGGTGGGGATGGGGTGCCGGGACGGCGTGGGTGGGGATGGAGTGCCAGGATGGCCGGGTGGGGATGGAGTGCCAGAATGGCCGGGTGGGGATGGGGTGCCGGGACGGCGTGGGTGGGGATGGGGTGCTGGGATGGCGTGGGTGGGGATGGGGTGCCAGGATGGCCGGGTGGGGATGGGGTGCCGGGATGGCGTGGGTGGGGATGGCGTGCTGGGATGGCGTGCCGTAGGCTGGATGGTGTGTGCCGGCGGTCCGTGTGCCGGGAGATGTCGCGCTGTGGGGCGGCGTGGTGCCGGTGTGCGGGGAATGGTGTGCCAGGGTGGATGCAGGCGGGTGCGGGGGAACGACCCGCAGGGGACGAGCGGAGGAGCCGCCGTGGAGAGCCGGGAATGATCTGCAGTGCTCTGCGCGCTTCTCGGCGCTGGATGCGGCGCCCGCAGAACCACCCAGGAGTGCGACGGAGCCCGGTCAGGAGGTTCGGGTCCGACCGGGCTGGGTGAGAGAGGCGGGGATGCACTGCCAGCGCATGCCCTCGCCTCCGTGTGTTAACTGGCCTCTTACCCCGTGGGGAATAGCACAGTGACATCGCACTCCTCGGCATCCCGCTTCGCCATCCTTAAAGGATATTTCAGAGTCATTTAGGTTGGAAAACACCTCTGGGATCACCGAATCCAACCTTTGAGGGACCACCCCTTGTCAAACAGACCATGGCACCGAGTGCCACGCTCAGTCATTTCTTGGTCGCCTCCAGGGATGGTGATTCCACCGCCTCCCTGGGCAGTCCCGTTCCCATGTTTAACAACTTTTTGTGATGAAATTCCTCATGATATCCGACCTCAGCTTCCCTGGTGCATCCTGAGGCCACGTCCTCTTGTCCCCTGTCACTACCTGCCCAGGAGCTTAGGCCGACCCCGGCTGGCTACAATCAAAACCGAAGATGAGGAATTCCTGACTGGCATGCAGGCAACCCTTGGTTGTTGCTCCCAGTTCACACATTGCCCTCACCAATGTTAGACATTTTTATCAGTTTCTAAGGGAGCAAATTCTATCCAGCACACGTAAAGAACACAAAATATTGCCCCCAAATTCATCTATATTTCTTCATAATTTCTGTGCCCAAAGAGCCCCAAGTACAGAGAACATAAAAAAGGAGGGGAATTCAGAGGGCTGAGGAAAGGTCATTAAAGTAAAACAGAGGCAGAAAAGGACAGAAAAAAATGTTTATTAAAAATCCTAGCCTTACATCTAAAACCTATGAAACATAGTCAATACCTTTTAAAAAAAACCCATTTCTTGAAATAGATGGAAAAATAACTGTTTCTGAACAAAAATGTCATTTACATAAATACCAATGGAATAATCTGGAAAACAAAAATGTTTATTTTCCCTCTTTTTACACTAGATTATTTGAATTGGTACTTTAAAATATTTAAATTAATGTGAAATCATTCAAGTAGAGCAAACTCTCCCAATAACAGCTGAACTGAAGCTATTTTTGTTCCTGAAGTGACATATTTGAGTATCTACCAGTCATGCAAGTCTCTGCAGTGGCACATTCACTGTTGTACCGTTGGGCTTCAGCTTGGAATAAGACGTTCTGTGTGATGCAAAGGCGACAAGATCAATGACAGGAAAGCCAAAACTAAGGCACAGTACAGATTAGATTGATGAAATCAAAATCCAGCTTGACTCCATCAAGTATTGAACAGAACACAGATTGAAGGCAGGCAGGATGCTGCTCCAGAGGCAATCTATACTGTGTGCTACATAACCTAATTATGCAAGAGATTTTCATAAAAATCTAGAGGCATTTCCTCACAGATTTGCCCTGTAGTATATTTTGGTTTAGTATTTTAGAATCCACTAGTCCATTATCTCTTGCTGTCCTTGCTTCAGTCACTCTACACCTCTGGACTAAAACAGCCCATCAGACCTCGGCTCTGCTGTCTCTACTTCATTGACTTTTAGTGCCAGGCTTTCCTTTACTTCAGCTATTACTCTGATTCCTGAATTAGATTAAATGGCCCTGGGGACATTCTTCAATGTTCATATTGATGTTCTCTGCAACTTTTCATGGTCCTAATCTATCATCAACTAATTAGTAGAATTAGCCTTTGTATTCAGTACCTTCCACCTAACAAAATCCCTGACACTGCAGCAAGATCCCCTGACTGCAGAAACCTGTCAAGAATGCTGATATTAATGAATGTGTGTTATGGCAAGGGCAGGGAACTCTGTATGATTCAAGTTGTCCAGCATGACCTGTTATATGAGTTTGTGTCCAGGCACTTGAGTGGAAAGGTTTTCATTTGGGGAAGTTCAGAGCGAGAGTGGAAAATTATTTTAAGCAAGAAATTAATCTTTTTGCCTGGTATTTTCAGTTTTTCACACTAGTTGTGTTTTACCTGTTTCTTGTCTGACATCTTGAAATCCAACCTGCAGAAACAAAGAGCACATAGCAGTAAAATAAAGTAGGTGAATGTTGAACTTTAAGTATAGTGTTAACTATAATGTTAGATATCTAGGTATAACTATAATGTTAGATACCTAAGTTAAACATCTAGGTATAACGTTTAACATAATGTTAAGTACTCCACAAAATAAAACCTTATGGGCATCAAAAAATGGTGGAAACTTTCAACTCTTAGTGACTTAGCTGACCATCTGTGAAGTGGACATAAGCCCCTCTGTCTCTCTGCTCAGAGAGGTCTTGTTAAAATGAAATTAAAATTATTGTGAACACAAACAGATGGAAGAGCTAATGCATTGAAACAACACCCTAGGTTAATTGATTAATTAATAAAAACAAACTTTGCTTTGTGTTTTAGGAGAGGCTTTGAAAAGGGGACATAATGCCGATCTCATCTTGTAGACCAAGTAAGAAAACACAAAACCTCAAAGCGGAGTGAACTTGGCCAGTTCCAGGTAGCCTGTGAACTGAACAAGGAAGGCCAAGTACTAAAACAAACAAATTCCCAGTGATTGCACAAATGGACATCACACAGCTTTCCTGGTATCAAAATCTTGTAGATAATTTTTCAAAAGAAGTCTCCCATGTCACGTGTAAATACACATTTCGCACGTGCAGTGTTTTGATGCATTTTCCCTTCACACACACAGAAGTTACCACTCTTGCTTTCTTACTCTCTAATACCTACAGCCACAAACATCTACTGCTGGTGGTAGTGCTCCACCACATTACATTTTACATTATTTCAGTGTTTTTTCTCCACATCTTTGTTTTAAAGAACTTTGTACCAAAGTATTGACTAAATTGCAGGTAACTGATTAAACTTTTCAGTGAGTAATGGCAAAACAAGTCTTATCAGTTATTTAAACAATAATAAAACTGAGTGTGATTTATAATTCTCTATCAGTAAGTGATCAGCTACAAACACACTACTCATTACATTTAATGTAATAATTACCAAAAAAAAAAAAATTCCAACTCACATCTAAGATCAGTAGTATAGAAGTAAATAGAAGAAAAATAAGAGATCAACAAGGGCAATTTCTGGTATTATTAAATTGAAAACTTTGTGCAACAGGATAAAAATCCAAAATTTTTATTTAACTTGTAATTTTGTTTTATAAGCAAAGTTGTCTTTTTCAAAAACTTTTGAAATCCTCTGATTTGACCAATTTTATAATCCAGCTTTCTAGCCATACTATAAGACCTTGTGATGGATTTTATCTATATCAGTGTTAATAACCTTCCAGGATCCTGCTAAACTTTACATCTCAGTAGCATCCCTCCAACCAAGGCATTTAAGCTGGAATTTTTAACATAGTTTAATGCAGAAGCCTGAATGTAGACATATAAACTGTACTGCTAATATGCACTAATTTAAAAAGGACTTTTCTATCTTTCCCTATGTTGTATTGGAATTGACTCATATGCATTAAGTCCAATAATTAAAAATCATGACAATTCAGAATTGTGCAGTCAAAAGATGACATTTTACAGACATTCTCAGTGTTTCTGCTATGCAGTATCCATTAGTCATTCTACAGTCCTTCCTCTGACTGGATGAATTAATATTTTGTGGATCTTCACTTGCTTGTGTCATTTTACTTTTGAACAAGTAAATACACATAGGAGTGCAATTCTTTCTCTTTTGTGCTTTGTAATTTATTTGCTCAGTTCATGTTATCAAAATCCTTCGGTTACACTTGTGAAAACTCTATAAAAACAAAAGTGGCAACACTTCTTACATCTGCCTGCCAAAGAAACAATCAGTCCCATAGGGAACATTTGAGTCTTCTTTCAAAAATTTAGTCTCATTCTTCAGTTTAAGAAGAAATGGAGAGAGATAGTAAAATTTGCCTCCAGAAATTATTTTGCAATATGCAATGGCATCTCTTCTGTTCCCAGCCTTGGGACATTATTTAAAGTTACTTTCAATACATGGGTGCTGAGCAGTGGCAGCAGCTTGGAAGAACTTATCTGAGCTAGTGGAAATACAATGAAGCTGGTAAAATCTGGAGATTTGGTTTTTCACTCTCAATGACAGGATTTGTTTCAGAGTTCTGAATCCAATAATTTATTCCTCTGGTCAGAAAGTAGGTCAAGAAACACACAGTATTAATCACAGTCAAGGATAAGATTCAGAACTAGCTCATTCTGATCAGCCTTTAACACAAGCTTTTGGGTTTTAGGCTCTCTCATTACTGAGATGATATTTTCCATTCAGTCCATGGTCAGTACTGCTGGAAAAGTTTTGCATTCCTGAAATTTGGGCTGGTTTCACAGTGTTTCTAGCCAGGGCAGATTTAAAGGCAGTAGAGTTTAGGATACCTCATGTAGCCCCCCTGGGAGACTGTTCACCATCTCCTTGGCTTCTTTTTTCTACTTTCTGCAGGATAGAATTGAGTTCATGTCCTCTTCCTCTTACTCAACCTCCTGCAAAACAAAATCTTGTGTTTTTATGTGAGCCCTCTGATCCTGTCCTGTCTTTTCCTTGAGCTGCACTTTGTGCCAAGTGGACCTCCTGCTGCACTCTGCTCCCTCAAAGCATGGAGACAATTATCAGACACTGGGAAAAATCTCACGCCAGAAGGAGCAGAAAGAACTGGGCTTTTCTGCTCTGGAAAGGTAAAAAGAGAATGAGTGAGAGAAATGAACACAAAGTAATGCCTGGAGTAGAAAGGATGAGAGAGAGTCAATCTGTTTTAAGACATTCAATGATGCAGTGAGACACTGACTGGTATAGCTATCAGTTGATGAAAATAGAAGGCACAAATGTAAAATGAAGAAAGAAAGTAGTTATTCCAGTATTGTTTGGCTGTTAAACATACTGACAATGGAAGCCAATTCTGGAAGCCATTTAGAAGGATGTGAAAGGGCTAACCATTTTCAGCAACAATACAGATATTCAGAGTTATTTAATGCAGACAAATTATTTTAAGGGTTTAAAAATCCTTTTACTATGCCCTGACTATTAAGGAAGGCATGAAATGACCTCTGTCAACTGTGTGGGTTTTGCACCTTCTTCTGACATGTCTGGTACTATTTGCTATTGTAGACAGACTACCAGACCAGATGGATCACAAATCTGATCCAATATGGTAACTCCTTATGTTCTTAAGTGAAAATTTTACCAAAAGCATTTCGGGAAAGCTTTTGGAAAATCTCAGAAAACTGACACAAAAAATATCGAAGAAATTGCCTCCTTCTGTCTGCTAAAAAATGTCAAAGAGTAATCATTTTATTGCTGTCTAATCCAGCATGCTCTCTGCTTTTCAGGGCAAATACAGTCTTCAAATGGAACACTTCCTGAACTCTTGTGTTTTTTTAGGAATTGCTTCCATCTGTCTTTGAATAAACTAGCTCTGCTTTGTGTTCCGCATGTTAAGTTCCGTCTCCAAATGATTTCCCTGGTCACGTTCTGAAGCCTGGACAAAGTGTTTTCAAGGTAGCTGTGATTCAATGCTTAAAGAACATATATGAAGAAATTTTTGACCCTTCAGTATCACTGGTGCTAGATTAATATAAAAAAAAAATCAAAACCAAAAAACCACAAACCAAACAAACAAATAAAAAAAAACAAACCCAGAAAAAAAAAAAAATCCAGAAACCCAGAACAGGGAATGATTATCTGAAACAGGAGGAAAGCAGGTACATTTTCCAAGACATGTTTCCATTTTCCTTATCACATCTCTCCTTTCAGGATGGTAGCATTGAACAAATAACATTTCTCCAGGTAAAATGGTTAACAGTTTCCCTTCAACCTCCAACTGCTCTGAGTCCTGTAACACCCTCATTAAGGTATTCCCCTCATCTCATCTCGATGGTAGCTGCATTGTTGCACCCCTGTAGAAATGCTGGGTGTTTTACAGGGACAAGACCTGGCTTAAACATTTCACATGGCTGCAATTATGTTCTGTGGACACATATTTACCAATATATCCTAAGAATTGTGGCATGTCCTGTCTGTGATTTAATGTAGAGACTGCAGCCCCATTCTACAATCTGATAAAGGGACTGCACCCTGAATTGCTTTCTCCTGGTTATATATCACACCCTTATCCTTTGTTAAGGTCTTGCAATTTTGCTTTTCTAGGTACAGAGGAATTAAGCATCTCAAATGCCCTTTGTGAAAGAAAGAACATAATTTAGAATAATTGCTAAGAGCAAAAGCTCTTGGATAATGAGAGATATGGGCCTTGTCATTTAAGCACAAATCCTAAATAGAAAGCTTGTGTTGTTTTCCTGTTTGATCTTGCCACAGCCCTCTGTTAAAAAAAAAAAAAAAAATCAGTATATTGATTGAGAAAAATATAATAACCCAGTATGCCAGAGCTTGCCTTTGTGAGCTAGGTTATAGAGAGGGTTGATAAAATAGTGACATCTCTGAATTGCTAATTTAGTGCACAGCCGTTCTAAATAAAGAAGAGCTACAGACTTAGATGTTAAAAACTGGAAAGGGATTTGGGAGCAGTCCTACAAGGTGGGTTGTGTCTGGCAGACCCACTAATTTCTGAGTCCTGCAGTCACAACTGACTGGGGAGGGAGGAGTCAGATGCTGAAATGATGAGTCATGATCATACATCAGAGAAGGCTGGTTGTACAGAGCTAAAGATCTGGGGAAAAGGACCCTGAAGAAATGGGGCAGTTGAAGGGCAAGACACTACTTCTGCCCCATCTGGATGGCTGGGAGCAGGAGCTGTGCAAGGACTGCAAGGGGCAGGAGCTGGGAGGAAGAGCCTGAGGATGATGATAGAACCAGAGTAAGAAACAGGTGGCTGGGGCTGCGAGATGAGGGGACAGAACTAGGACAAACCTTGGAAATTTGAAGCTGGCAACAGAGAAGCACAGTACAGGAGAGGTCACTCCAAGCAGGGCTGAGCAGCTCTTGGGCTGCTTCAGCCAGCTGAGAAACACATCAAAAACTCACAAGTGTACCTTCGCTGGTTTCAAGGTCTGATGGTCATCAACTGGCCAGCTGCAAACCTATTGCAGAGTGAGGACGCCGCAAAACTGACATTTCTATTTCTTGTGGACAGTAAGATAAAGTAAGTACTTGGTTTTGCCAAGAGGAGATATAAATAGGAATGTCTAGAGAATACTGGAAAAGGAGGATACCCTGAACAGTTATTTACCTTGAAAAAAAAACGCCCAAAGATGTAAGTTTGGGGTTGAATGTTTTATCTCTATTTGACAACAAAGTTCTGTTTATCAACCTGTACACATTAATTCATATGACATGGAAGTTCAAAGAGCAGAGGAGTGGTATGGAAATCAGGGGGACCACAAATTAATTCAGAGTTTCAACTGCATGGGAATTAAAAATGAGTAAACAAACTGAAGAAGTAATTATCCATGACAGATGTGAAATATAGAAGATTAAGGAGTGAATTGAACAGTGAGCAAGGGGTTACAGGCAGTTGCAGTTAACAGGTTTTGCTGCTGAAGGGCAGCAAGGAAACTGGTTTGAATTGGCAGCTGATGTGAACTGTCACCACCTGAGCTATTTCCTCTAGTAGCACAAATCTATACTATCCAAGACACTTATCCCTGACTGAGAACACAAAGGAAGATAAAGCACTGGGTGACATGAGTTTATCTAAGCAGAGGTCCAGAAGGGCCTGTGTGTACCTGTTCCCAGCACATCTCCACTTCTGCAGGAGGGGAAAGTCCACAGTCAGCAGTCACAAGAGGAAACCAAGCAGGGAGTAAGGAAAGGCCCACTCAGCCATAAGGCAAGAAAATCCCATGGGCTGGGTTGGTTTGGAGGTGGGAGCGTCTGTAAGAAGGGATGGTTGGGTAGAGCTGACTAAGCCAAATCAGCAAGGATGAGGCTGTGCATATGGCATGGCACTCTTGCTGGCTAGTCCTGTGAGAGAAGGACACAGCTGGCCTGCTTAGGAGCACCACACAACCATGGCTGTGCTTCTGTGGGCTGATATGATCCTAGCCATGGAATATGTTCACCAGCTACAGCATTGTTCATCGAGTAGGCATTTAACAGAGTCTTCATTTGCTGGGGGAAACAGCTTTTGCATGCAGTTTTTAATCTCCAAAAGTTATTTCACCATAATGGAAAATGAAGAGCAAGAAAACTCTGCAGGAGAGGGATAGTTGATATTCCTCCTGTCCTTCCTCTCATACCCAAACACCAGCCCTGTGACTGCAGCTGCACCCTGCCAGGGCCATTTTGCTCTTCTGGGCAGAATCTTCTGTGGTTTGTTTGCTTGTTTGTTTGTTTTAAATATGCTTTCCTGCCTGTTTGAGGGCCTCCTGCAGTGTCCCAGGGTCAGTGTGGCCATGGTAGAGGAGCAGGGTGTAGTAGGAGCCATGGCATGCCCTGGGAAGGCTGCTGGGGAAGCAGGGCATGTGAAGTGGCTTCAAAGCTCTGATCTGCTTTTTTAAAGAATTGGGAATGGGGGTGCCCAGATGGAGTCACTCTCCCTGGAATTGTTCAAGAAATGACTCAATGTAGCACTTAGTGCTATGGTTTATTTGATATGGCGGTATTCAATCAAAGGTTGGACTCAATGATCTTGGAGGTATTTCCAAACTTCAATGATTCTATGATTCTGTGACTGTGTAGAACTACAGAGAAACTGGGAGGCTTAGTTCTCAGGGTGCTGCAATCTCCCTCCATGGGAGGTGTAGCAGGATAACACAGATATGCTGCACTCATAAGTATGCATTTAATCTCCCTTTTGGCTGTTCATTATGCTTTTACTGCTGACTGGAATGTGGTGATCAGGTGCAAGTACCATACATCAGTTGATCTCCAACCGTGCATATTATTGGAAAAAGATAATCCAATGATAAAATTATAATACTCATAATAAAAATTAAATTTTAAAAAAGTAATTATCTATAATGAATTAAACAAAAAATTAAATAGTGATAAAATAAGAAGTTAAATTGTGCAAAACAAATATGCAAAAATAAATTTTTAAAATTATAATTAAATAGCTTAACTATTCTGTTGTGCAGCGTGGTTGGATTTTACCAGCATAAACTGAGATGTACAAAACAGGATAATGAAGGGAAGGCTTTGTCCTTGTTGTCCCCACACTCCAAAGCAAATTGTTCATTCCCGTGAAAACTTCCTGTGAAAACTCCCACAGTTGAGGTTTGAGAAAAGGCACAACGCCTTGAGAAAAACAGGATGAAAATAATGGTGCAAGAAAACTGAAGGGGAAATACAGCAGAGGCTTTGGGAAATACAGGCTCTGCAGCTTCAGAGCAAGCTGTAGCTGTGCAAAGTGCAGCTGGGCTGTAACAATGCCACCCAGCTGAGCTAAGGGACCTGTGCAGCACACACACCAGAGGTTTGTGGTGGGGAGATATGGAGTGATAACATTTCTCAAGGTTCTGGTGGGGGGTCTAAATAGAAATCAGGGCTTGCACAGATCACAGCATAGAGGAGGGAGACTGAGCTCCTGAGGGGCATGGAGGAGGCAGCAGTGATGTACAGACCTGGGGGCTCAGGAGAGAAAACTTCCCCATACCAGAGATGAGGGAAGAACACATTCCAGGAGAAAGATATATGTTACATCTACAGAAAGAAATGGAAGAAGGACAATTTGGGGACCTACAACCATGTCAGATTCACTTCAGTTGATGGGATAATGATGGAACATGTCTTCTTTGAAGCTGTCTCTAGGCAAAATGAGTGAAAACAAGACGAACAAGTATGGTCAATATGGATTCATTAAGGTTAAATGATGCTTGTGACCAATCTGATTGGCCTCAGTGCTAAAACAGATGAATCATTGCAGAAGGTAAGACAATGTTGTCTGTATGAACTTTAGTAGGGCTTATGTCTGGTTTCCCATACTAAGCCTGTGCTGTGAATAGCACTGCTCTGGCTGGCTGCCCAGCTGGAGAAAGGAGCTCTGGCTGGCAGGACAGGCTGGGTGCTCCAGCTGGCTGGAACAGGGTGAGCTCTGTGCCTGGCTGGCCAGGCAGGATAATCTGGGGCAAGGGTGACTGACTGGCCAGGCAGAGTGGGTCTTTTGCTGGTAGGCTGGGGTGAGTGGCTCTGGAGGAAGAAAGAGGCTCTGGCTGGCTGGGGGAAATCTCTGAGCTGTCCAGGGAGGAGAGGTTGTGGTGAGCCAGGCAGGGCTGAGTGACTCTGGATGGCAAGAGGATCTCACAGAGCAGCTGAGGAGCATGGCTCTGCCTGGCTGCTTGGTTTGACTCTCTGGCTGGGGCTGAGGGGCTGGAGAAACAGAGTCTGGCTAAGACAAGATGCTTTGTCTGCCCAGCTGGGCAAGGTGATCCAGTTGGCTGGTTTGGGAGTGAGGTTCAGGCTGGCTGTGGGTCAGCTCTTCATTCTGGAGCAGAGCAATGCTGAGTTGTTTGAGTGGCATTATTTTTTGGTGATCTTGTGAGATTTAATAATTTATCTAAATAAAATGACAATTCAAGCGCTATATTAAAACACCCATAAAATATTAATTTAATAATTAGAGAAAAAAAAAGTATAAAAGCAAAAACTTCCTCTGGTTGATTTTTTTTTCTCTACTGGATATTTTTTTTTTCATTTTCATGCAATTCTTATATAGAATGTCCCACAGTTTAACTGTGTATTAATTGTCAATAAATTAACATCTCTGTTTTTTGAGGAAAACAATAGCAATATTTTTACTCTCTGGAATTACTCTAATTCTACTGAAGTAATTCTGACTATTGGACTGTCTAAACCACAACCTTTTAAATATACACAGTTGAGTAAACCAATTCAGTTAACAGAGTCTTGGAAGGAGAAGCTGTGAATCATTATTTCTGAAGCTGTGATCTGAGTTCTAGGCTGTGCAATTCTGGAAGCCAAAAGGCAGGAAACCATGGACACAGTAATTGCAAGCTGAGGTGGCAGGAATCCTGCATCTCATCTGACACACAGGCAGCTACTTCAAAAGGGCTCCATGAGCCTGGAGTGAATCCCTTGTAGTGGCACATAATTTACAAGGATTTTGTGCAGCATGGTCATATGAATCTTTCTCCTACCTTGAGTTACCCCTGTAATGCCACTGAGCAGCTCTTACACTCTGGATTTTATTTTTTAATTAAAAAAAAAAAGAAAAAAAAAAAAAGAAGGAAGTTTCTGGAACTTTTATCTCCATAGGTGTTTTGATAATTTGGATTTTTATTTTCACACAGAGTCTTGATAATTGGAGACAAGGTAACTGTTTCTTCTACAGTGGAAGGACTTGTTATTGTTTCCATCAAAATTTTGTATAACAAAACATTATGGTCACACACTGTCCTCACACCTGCACATTGTTGCTTTCACAGCCACTGCCCATGTTCTTTTTCTAGGAGTATAAAGTGCAGTTTTGTATCCCTTCCCATGGGGTGTAATGATAAAATAATTCATTCTTGCTGTGCTGTGGTTATGATCTCTCGTTTGCCCACATTGGATCTAATGTGCCGTACTGAGCTCAGTGCTCCCTATGTAGTTGTAGCAAACAGATGCTGATTATCACCACCTTTTAAATTGAGGTAGGGTCTGCTGACAGGGATATCTCAGGAAAAGGTGTTTGGGGAATGACTCATGTGACCAGCTTGCACTGATGCTATGTTTTCCAAATTTTTGTTCTCTTCTGCTTCTTGTTTATTTTCCATTTGTGCATGTGTACCTGGTGATTCCATCCTAATCCTTCTGAGTATCACCCTGAGTTAAGTTTAGGACCCTGATAATTTTCTTTAAAATTTCAGTCCCTCCCTTGCTGATTTTGTGCATTTTTCCCTTTTGTCATCTGCAATTTAATGCAAGATTGAACAGAGGCCGTGCTCTGACAGATCCTTTCAGTCAGAGAGTTAGCTGCATTTCTTCCCTCAGCTGTTCTAACAAGGATGCATGTTCAATAACTCTCCAGGTCCACGCATTTTGCATATTTCAATTAGTTTGTCATGGTTATGCTTCCCCAGTCCACTAGGAAATCCCTAAAGATGATTCGGTTATGTTAGGGCTAGTTTCCAAAGCACTTGAGTACATTTCCTTAAGTTCTGCCAACTTAAATAGGTTTAATAAATCAAAATTGTCTTCAACCTGCTCTTACCTTTTTTAAATGTATAATTTTTTTCCTTCCTACAATTTGTTGAAATTCATCCTAAAATCTGGGTACCCATCTGAGAGGAACTGCAGAGAAAAGGCAGCAAAACACACCTACATACCTCAGCTCCTGGGTCCTCTTTCCTCTTCCACTGCTCCCAGGAACCAGTGCCTCCAGGAGATGCCTCTGGTAGCTGCCTGCACCTTGCACCTGATTATGGGATATGGATTGCAGTATCAAGGACATCTTTGTCTTCCAAACAATCAGCCGGAAAAGAAGAGAGCAGAAGTAAGAGGGTGCCTTGATGCCAAAGCACACAAAGGATGCACCCTGTGACTGTTCATGCTGCTCTTCCCATTTTCCCTTCATCCACATCTTCTCTGGGCAACCCTTTTAATTGCCAGCTAATTGGCAGTTAATTGTGAATTTACCCAAGAGCGTGATCCCATGTCTGTTCTATGGCAAAAAAGGGTGAGTGATCATCCTGTCTTCATCTTGACCCATCAGCTTTCTGGCTCTTGTACTTCCTCTCTTCTCCCATGTCCCTCTTGGGAGGGAGCAAGCAGCTGGGTAGATGTTCGCCTTCTGGCTGGCACCAGCTACAGACACCGTATTAAATACTTTGTTACCAAATCCAGAATTCAAAGACATCCAAATGGGAAAAAACCCCAAACAGATCCAACACAGAAAGAAAGCATGTATTTCTCATCCATCTGGGGGACTGAATATTGGTGGGTTGACTTTATTTGTCCCAGCCATCTGTACAAGGGACCAGTGGCTCTGGCTGGCCTTGGACTCCAGGGAGCCACCTCTCAGCTGCCCATGAGACACTGTGGTGCTGTGCTTTCCTTCCCATGGAAAAGAACCATCATTTCTGCCCAGGCACCCAGGGCTCAAAGTGGGATTCTGACTCCTAAAATTGCGAACATTCTTGGATTGCTCCCATATGAAAGCAGCCAGGTACGATAGCTCTGGCTGGCCTTGGACTCCTGGCAGCCTTTCAGTTGCCTATGAGTTGTAAGGTTTTCTTTCCTAGGGGAAAGAGCCCTCCTTTCCCACCAGCTTGCCCTTGCCAAAATTTGGTTCATGCCTTCTAAAAACCGCAAATACCAAAGAATTTCTCCCAGATGAAAGCTGCCACGACTGATGGCCCTGGCTGGCCTTGGCCTCCTGGAGGCTGCCTCAAAACTGCTCCCAAGAAAGTGGGTTGTCAGGCTTTCCTTCCTGTGGAAAAGAACCCTCTTTCACAGCCAGCTGTCCATGGCTGAAAATAGGATTCCACCTTCTAAAATTGTGGTTGTCTAAGGATTGCCACCAGGATCCATTCCTTCAAACGGTTGTTCTTCTAATGGAAGGCCAGGAATGAGCAAAGGAAATATATTTGCATCATCAAATGTGTGATCAGTGGTTTAACACAGCACACTATATTGTTTGTTAATGATTTTTATATACTTGGTTTAATCCAGAGCACTGTGTTGCACTTTGATGCACAATATTAAAGTAAATGTAGAATAACCAAGAATTTACAAAATATGTCCACTCTGGCAAAGGTTTGCACAGTATCCAACACAGAAATTCCATTCTCACTATTCATCTGGCAATAATTTTGGAGATGACTATAACAATATTTTGGTCAAAGTTACATGGGGACTGACACAATTTTCTTTTCAGTGGTTCACTTCAACCATTTTTTTGCTCTCCTGCTTATGACAGTGTTGAACATACTAAACTAATGGAAAAAAATCAAGAATTTACCAAAGAATTATTTTGGCCTCTTCATGGCCAAATACACATGGTTTGGTACTGTTGCTCCTCCACACCAATTGGGACAAGCATTTACATATCCCAGGAAAATCTTTGGAAAGACTACACTGATTTTTTTCACATGACCATAAACACTCTCAACATTAAAACATTGAGTTAATAATGAAAGTTACAAATAAAATTAAAAGATAATATACTTACTAGATTGTTCCAAATAGTTATTAGAGCAGCTGAAGGGAAAGGTCGCCACCTTTCAGTTCTTCCAGAAGAAAGATTTGCTGCTGAAAAATAGCCCAACTCTTCCAATGCATTTGTCTAATGGCAGAGTGTATTTGATATTCTTACATGTATAGTTGAGGAATAAAAGTAGCAGCATGGAGCAACATAACTTAAGAACTATTAATGGGCTTGAATCTACTCTTCAAGGTCAAATACTGAGAATAGCTATATTTCAATTCCTTTCAAATGTATGTGAATAATGTCTCTTCTAAAAAGATACAAAAGGATCTACATTATATTACCTGATTGCAAGAATATCTTTTGTAGCTTAACTTCTATATTCTTCAGCTTTACATTCTATTATTTTTTGTAAGAAACATGAATATTCACCTGGATAAAGAATGAAAAATAGAAGCTGTAAAATTCAAAACCTATAGGGCTATTTTCGCTTTAGTATCCATCCAGAGCAATTTCACTAGTGAATAAGGTAAAACCATCACAAAATTTGTGAAGGAGTAGAGAATAGAAGAATAGTTTTAAGGTTTGAAAAGTTAGGAGCCTGCTATTTTCTGACTCTACCATTATGTCAAGAGCACTTTGAATTCTAACCTTGTTCCAGTACATTTGCAGCCCTTTTTTTACCTACAAATTTAATAAACCTCAGTCTAGGGTGATGGGAAGATGATATTCTTTAGAACTTGCTATTACCCTGAAACAAAGGTGATGAGTTTGTCACTTAAGGCTTCTGTCCTATAGTCATGATACTTTCTAGATTCAGACAAAGACATGAAAGAGGCAAAGAAAACCTTCTGTAGACGTTGGAGGCAAAGAAGGCCTTCCGTAGACTTTGCAAGTGAAATGAAAAAAAGAAAATCTTCTGTAGACTTTGCAAGGAAGGAGTTGTCTGCTTTGCAGCCTCCCATGCTCATTCATTTTTTGCACCAGTTGTGTCACCTCAATAAAACATTTCTACCCAAAAAGCCTTTCTTCATCCTCCTCTTTCTTAGGCAGAAATTAGTTTTGTGGTGAATCTTTTTCAGGAGGCACATCCCTTACCCTCTCTTACAATGGTAAAGGATTGACCACTCTATTTCCTACCCATTTCTCACCTCTATAACTGTTCAATTTTTTTTTTTTTCTGCTTTAGGATTCCCTCAGTGCCTTTTCTCATCTTCTGCCAACATCAAGTCAGTCTTCCTGTCACTTTTTTCCTCTAAATCTTTCTCTCTCTCCACTTCCTGTGATTTTCAAGTTGTCACTGTTTTCTTCCTCTATTTCCATAAAAATATTTAGTTGTACATGAAGTAGTTGTTCTGAATACAGACAAAACTGTATTTTTTCAACTCAGAGAAGGCCAAGGAGAAGATCTAACTTATCTCTGTAGATACCTAATGGGTAAAAATTAATCTAGAATATTGTCAGAGGTGCCCAGAGAAAGGACAGTTCAGACTAGCTGGAACATGGGAAACTGAGGCTATGTATAATGAAAAAAGAATTATTCACAATGACATGGGGCCAGACACTGTTACAAGTGCTCAGGGAGGCTGTGGAATCACCAGCTATGGAGGTATAAAACACCCAGCTGGACAAAGAAACCTCAGAGTAGCCTGGCTTGACTTTGACCTTGCTTTGAACACCCTCAGTGACCTCAAGTCCTACAGAGGTTCCTTCCAACCTGAATAACCTGATTCCAGGTAATTAAAATATCATTTATTGTCAGAGGCCACATTAACAGCGTGTGATAAAAAGCACCTTTATCCAAGGCATCCCATTTTCCATGACAACTGTCAGAAGAGATTGTAGGGAGATCTCTAGGGAGTTTGTGACCATATCTTACTCTTTTCAGATTTAGTAGTAATAGGAAGCCAAGGGTATTGTGAATAAGAGAATATGTATCCAATGAATAAGATAATATGTATCAAATGAAAGATTTCTTTTAACACAGATATGAACAATTAAAACCCACCAAATTTTAATATGTTTAGGTTCCTAATAAAAAGTTTGGTAATGTCATAATTGCTCTGAGCCCCAGTAGCCACAAGTATCTTCTAGAGGATTCTGCATTTCTGCCTCTTTATAATGTTTATACCATACACTAGTGGGATTATTCTCTGTTTATAGCTCATGCTGTGGGAAATCTATTCCAAAATTTTAAACAACCTTCCCAAAGCGTTTCCAAGCATCTTTCCTGAATCATGCTGTGCTTCTTCAATACAGCCATGTATGAGTGTGCTTGTGGGGAAAAAAATTAAAAGTTGAAGGAAATTCTGCTGTAGGAAGGTTGTCCCTTTGGAAAACTTGAGATCTAGTGTCATCCCAAAACATGTATACATGTTGTGAAAGTATTCCATGTTTTCTGGCTACATCAGGCTATTCAATGGCATCATCTGAGAATATTTTTTTTCTGTATCTCCTACTGTTTTGAATTATTAGAAGTAAACCATGCCTTGAGAGGATGTCTGCTTCTTAAATTGAAGTTTTTCAGATTTCAGCTTCTCTGGAATTTGATATCAAGCCATAATTTTGTCCCTCCTTGTAAGTTCCTAGTACTTGGAAAACAGTGATTATATTGCAATATTTTTCATACTACTACTACTACTACTACTTTGTAATCACCTCAACTTTACTACCCCAAACTTGTGCTCCAACATAGATAAATAAAGTTTAGATACAATAGATTTAGAGCTGGAGTTTTTCATTGTAGTAGATTCAGATCTGCAGTGGTTGTTCCAGATGTTAGCTACATTCAGCCTCCGTTGCTTGAATACAAACAAGAGATCCACATGTTGGAAGAAGATTTAGGTGTAGAAGGTAGCCCCCCTGCTTGGAAACAAATTCACCTTAGGTATGGTGTTCTATAGTCCTGGTTCTGCAGGGCCTGAGTGGAATCCCTCCAAGATGTCTGAACGGAATCTCTTCCCAGCATCATGATCTGCAGAGGCATCATCATCTCCTTTCCATCTGGCTTCACATGAAACTGGCTGAACTAGAGGAAAGAATGTGGTTTCTTTGCACAAGGGAGAGAAAATCTTCAGATGAGATGGGCTCTTGGACTCAGCCCTGCAGATTGTGCTTCTGTCAGGGGCTGAATGTACATAATATTTTTCACTGCATCTGTACTTTTCCATCCCTGCAACCACTGAAGCCCTAGCCAAAGGGAAATCCAAACACTTAATTTGAAGCAAACATTTTATATGTAATTAAAGGTAGGAATACTGAAGACTGAAGACTATTGTTTGTTTGTGAGGAACTAGATTGGAATAGACAAGTTTAAATAGTATAATACTGTTATCTTGTATTGAAGATGAACAAATTGTAGAAAAACAGGAAGGAGGGAAAATGTACAAACTATCAGTTTCTCTCAGGGCTGTGTAGAACAAGAATGTTGGCCTTCCCTTCAGCTCCACTGACTACAGACTTCAAAATTTTCCATTAATTTTCCCAAGATATACCCAGCTTTGATTCCACCCCTCACTTTTCCCCTCCCTCCTCCAGAAGTTCTTCGTTCAGGTCCATGTGCTCAGTGAGTCCTTCCCTAAGGAGCACTATAGGCTGGAAATTTATTGTTGTTCTTTCTGGATTCTGAACAGATTTTAAAACGAGAGCTCTGAATTCTCTGTTGGTAAACACTGGAGGAAGCAAAGCTGAGCTGCCTCTACCTAAAAGCAGAAGTTTACCAACTGAATGTAATTTATCAATGCAGACTATCACCAAATGTAATGGATAGATGTCACATAAGGAAAAACTAAGCCCTGAGTAGGGCTTTGGCAGAACCTTTGTGTCTTATAAGAATAATGAAAATTAGGAGCAATACAGGTAATTTTTGGAAATATAAATGCTCTTGAAAGACCACATAAAAGAAAATCCAAAAAGATTTTTTCTTATTTGTAGGCTATAGAAATGAAGACAGCATTTAAATAGTGGTAAATCATTTCACATATATAAAAAAGGATAGCAAAACTCAAAACCACAGAATATAGCTTTGCAAAATAGTAGTACCATGGTAATAGCTCTAAGACAGGAGCAGATGATGGGGAGAAACAGTTCTGAGCTTCCATCCTTTCCCACTCTAGCACTCATTAGTTTCCCACACAGCCATATTGTTACGGTGTGGTAGCTTGGATGACGGTGCTTGTCAGGGAAGCATTCATTTATTTACTCATGCACAGCAAGATAAGATCATGCTCATGTGCTCAGGATATTGTTATTTGACATGATAAAGTGCATTTTCAGGCCTTTCCCTGGGAAAAGCTGGCTGGAGCCTAGTTATGCAGGTGCAAAGGTGTCCTGAGAAACAGCACATGCAATGGGACTCGTTAGCACAATGCCCAAGGTCAAAACCAGTTCAGCTGCACACACCACAGACCAAGTGAGATTCATCATGTGGTCTAGGAACTTGTGACTCAGTGATAATAAGAAACTGATTCACTTTAATGAGGTGGATGTAAATATCAACTCCTTTGCACCACTGTGTGTCTTACCACAAAAAGTTTCCAACTGAGTTGAATGGAATAATTCCTTTGACAAGTTGCAGGTGTTGGGCCTGGCTTGTATTCTCTGACTGCTTGGGGTTGCTTTCCCCTAGTTGTCTACAGTAGATCCCACAATATAAATGATTTAATTTTTCAGTGGGAAAAAAACCCCCATCCCAACATGGGGCTGAAATGTCTTCTATCATCCAATGAAAGGAAAGGATAAAACATACACTTCACAGAGCTGCTTTATATGATTATAGCAACTTGAATTCTGAAAGAAAGGAGGCTCAGAAGAGATTTCTTTTCCTTCCCAGATAGAGCTTTTGTAAAACATTGTCCTAAACAAATAAAAGATTTTTTGCTCAAATGATCTACCTTGCTGTTTTCTTTTCCTTTGAAGAACCCTGTGGTACAATAGGCAACCCATCAGGAATAATTAGATTATACGGCAGCATCCATGGAAACAATGCAGTTTTTGAAAAGGACTCCTACAGAAGATCTTAGAAATCACATCTATTATGGATATCTTTTACTATTTCAAAGACATCAGAGCTCCAAATTATGGGAACTAACAGTGGGGCAAAATCTGGCTGCTCCATGCTTTGTCCCTTTGTCAATAATTATTACTACAAGAAACAGTCAAGTAGTCATTGTGCCAGAGGGAACAATTGGGTGTAAGGAAGAAATTGACCATGTTTTATTCCAAGTTTTGGGAATCAGTAATGAAATCTACATACCATGTGTAGCAAACTGACACCTTTCACATTCTTCAGTATTTCTGAAAAGACATTTTTCGACATCTCAAAAAATAGGAAGGAAGAGGTATCTGAACTTCATTTTTGAGCCTCATTTAAGAAGCACAAGAAACTACAGACCTTGGCTTTACTGTGGCCATTTTTGGGACCAAGTGCACAACATCTGCTTCAATGTATTAATGATTTCAAAGCTGAAATTTGCCTAAAGGTGATTCAGTTGTAAGGAAGAATATAATAGGGTTGTACTATTGAAAAGAAAGGAAAAAGATTCTAGTGCTACAGATGATCAGTATTTCCACATCTTTCTGCATTGTTATGAGTCTCATTGTCTTTCTGGATTCCCTGCCATTCCTGGTTTAATTTTGGGGTGTGTGTCAGTAAAAGAGCTTATGTAATGAATCAGTTTCTTTACAACAAATTTAAAAAAAGGAGCGGTAAACACACCTACACCAGGGATTGTGTCCTGTTGAGTAATTACAGTTTGAACTTTCAAAAGTATTTAGGTAACTTTAGGTATTTAAGAAACAATGTTTTTCTAAACCTCCTTGAGACGTATGCTCCCACATCAGTGCCACACAGCCTCATGTTTCCCTGCAGAACAGGTCCAGGAGCAGCAGTGCAAGAGTCCCTCAAAAGCCTTCATAATCAATTCCTGTACCTTAACTAGCCAATTAGAAACTTCAAAGGTGAGACAATTAAAGAAGTCATCTAGTAATCAAAATAATTTTCTGTATACACTGGGATAAGTCATATTGTTAAGATCATTGGGAAAGGAAAGGCTTCTGGGGGCTTCTGTGGCATTTTAATGGCAAGTGAACTAAACCCACAGTCATTCAGGACTTCATAGGACATATTAGTGTGAGGAGGTGATAGCATAGAATTCTTAATCAAGGTTGAAGTTGAACTGAAAACAGCCACATAGCAGAATAAGGTGGTCAGATGAAAAAATATACTCATATAGCTATTATATGCATGAACCTACTAAAAAATCAGTTCACATATTGGTTCCTAGTCCTACTTATTGTTAAAACTGGAAGAAAAAAATGTGTCTCTATTTACACTGAAGACCATTATTATTGTCATCTTCATCACATCATAATTATTATTATTTTTATAGCATCTATCCTCACTATACTGCAGATGTGCAGTGTAAGGTGATAAATCACAAACACAATACTCTACTCCACGAGCTTTTCTAGCAACCATGGTTTTGGTCAGGAATGAGATTTTCTGCTAATTCACGTGGTTATTAGGTGTGTGCATCTCCATTCCATTCCATTTCATTAAAAAATCAATCTGTGCTTGAACCAGCAGTGAGGAATGTGGAGGCTGCAGCCTTGCAAGGCACAGGATCTGTAGTAGCAGCATAAGCAGTCTGTGAGGGCTCACTTCTATTTCCAGTAAACTCAAGGCCTGAGTCATGAAAGGAGTATCCATCCACAGTTCCCACTGAATTCATCTGGAGTGCTAGGGACTGAACAGCTCTGAAAATATTAAATCTGTAACTACTATCAGCATTACATGGCCAGTGATTGCTTTTGAAAGGTAACTGAGTAAAGTGCAGGCTGTGCAGAAAGCCTACTGTTATTGCCTGAGAAATTATCCTCCTAAAGAGACTCTTCCTAGCAATTTAAAAAGAAATGTGTTGACAAATTCCACTTACCATGAGAATGGAGCATTATGGAAACCGTGAGAGCTTAAGAACAACAGCAACAAAACCAAAGCAGAACAAATAGATCAAAACCTTAGTAGCCAGGTAATATGCACGACTGCGCTAAGGCAACGCAGATTTTTGTTTAAAAACGCTGTTCATTGCAGTACTTGCAGTTTCCACTGAGGTGTGCTCGCTCTCCAAAGATCATCCCTTCCACACCCTTCTCCTGGGCAACTAAAAGTGCTGTTATATCCCCAACAATGTCCACCACTGTGTCTCAGCTTGCTAACCCTTTCACGCCACCATTTTACACACAGCATGTTTTCAGTCAAGAACAGCAAAATGTCAGAGGCAAAATTTGCTAAAGCAAGGGATTATTTCTTTATTTTTAAAAAGGCAGTACAATTAGTTTCTGTCTGCAACTAGCTGTCTTTGTGAGGGGCTGACATGGATATTAGCTTTGAATTCATCAAAATGATGTTATTCTGGGAGAATTCTGGGCTGTCTTAACAGTGTGCAAGAGGAGTTTTTCATGCTGTTTTGACATTTGTCTGCTTCCAGGAGCCATTCTGTGATGTTGTACCATCATTATTGCTACCACCGTAAATGTAGGTTCCTTCTGCTTTTACATCAGACTGATTTCTCGATATTTAGGCCTACTTAAACACCAAGAACACCTACTGATGTCTGAAAAAAACAGATAACACAGTAGGGCATTTTTAAATAAGCCACATAATAAGGAAAGTAGCAGAGATCCAAAGGTTTAACAAAAGTGAGTCTGGGGAAGAGGGGAGGGGATTTCACTTTGTCAGCTTCTTGTTATTTGCAGATGCTCAAAACCAGATTACCTGTGATTTTAAGAACAGTTCATTCTAGTTGAAGAGAATAATGACACAATAATTTTCAGCCTTCAGGTAATCACTTTAAATGGCCATGAGGTGAATGCTGTGGTAGCTTTCCTTTTCAGCACAAAGCTTATGAGCTCCTAGTGTTGCTAACATGTAATATGCATTTCTCAGTCCATCATCAACAAGATACGTGTTTCCCTGAGTCACTGTCAGCTCTTTAAAACTGGCTTCTATATGAAATATAAAAAAGGGGAGAGAAAGGCTTTATTAATGTAGCTGGGAGTAATTGAACCTTGTAGTAAAGTAAGTATTAACATGGAGTTTGTCTCAAAAAATTGCCCTGTACTGTCTCAAAGCATTACAGAGACATGCAGGGAGGATTCACCTCCCCTGGTGTTAGATATCAGTGCAGATATCTGAAGTCCCCTGTGTACTGAATGGAAAGGAACCAGCAGACTTTCACTGTTGGGCAATGCTGTCTTGAGGGAGACGCAGTGATCACTAGGGAGCCGAAGCGGGAAAAGAGGAAGTTTAATTTTTTCTACAGCTTATATAGATTTCTAAAAAGGAGACCAGATTGGAAGACTGAGGTTCAACCTCTTCAATTCCACTGGTCTTAGAAAGTGTCCATCAATTGCCCTTTCACAGAAAGGAATCCAAAAACATAATAAAAGTTCTATAAACATTATTTTGTTTACATGAAATTTCTGACTCCAAGGCTGAAGGCTGGAAAACAAGGTGACATTTCACTAACCCTCCACAGGAATTTGCCTAGAATGAGAGGAAGGCCCTTGCTCTCTCTTGACTATCAAAGAAAGCCTAGAGGACCTGCTGACATGTAGGCATCTTGCATTTTATGAAATAAGGGCCTTCCAGACTATGTTTCCCTAAACACAGAAAAATCAAATGAAAAGGATGGCAGCCGGGTCATTCCCTTCCATTAAGTCAAGCAGAAGCTGCAAAACAGGCTTAGTTGGTCTCAAGAGACCCTCAAGAAGCCTAGAAAGGGTTCTGGAAATTTATGCTTTTCCCTTCCTCTACTGTATTGCAGCACAAGAGCTCGGTTTAGGAAAAAGTCAGCATGGTCCAAGTACCCTTTAATGTCATTGCCCGTGGTGGTGAGGTGCTGCATTCTGGAGCTTGTGTTGAGAAGCTTCTCAGATCATATCAACCCCAGCAGTTTAAAAATCTCTAAGATGCACAGTTGTCTGGTGACAACTGAAAAAAACCCCTTCCTCACTAAAGGACAAATCAACAGCTCCCAAAGGTATAGTCTTAGATACAGTCAGGACATTACTCTAGCAGGAAATAAGCCTCCAATTAATTTTGCCAGTTTAAGGAACTGCATTCAGAGGACTGCTCAGGTATGACAGAACTAGTGCATGTCAGGAACACATGGGAAAAATGGCATCTGGAAGGCAGGAGATCCAAAAAGATCACTTTCATATGACAATTTTGATTTGTAGGTTGAGATGCCAAAACAAGCAGATTCAGACATTTGTGCATTTGCATTGCATTTTGATGACTCTACAACAGGGCCTGTCAATAATTTAGTTTCCTTTTAGCTGAGGTCTGCTGGTGCTTTAACTGAGTTTTGTTCAGTAAGAACCTCCAACTTTCTAGCCTCAAAGCTGGAAACTGAAGTGGCACACTTCTAGGTGCTCTCCAGGAGGCTTTGAAAATGACAGATCTCCTGAGAGACACAAAGAGGACTTGGATCTTGGGTCTTTTAAACATCCCCATCTTCAAATAAATCCCAATAAAAACTGTGAAGGAGACATTTGGTGGATGGACAGTGAGTCAAACAGGGGTGTCTCAAACCAGAGGACAAGCAGAAGAATGAAGTTTTGCCAAAGGGTTACACAGTTATTAGACAAAATTATAATGCTACAGTAAAGATGAGAAAAGGATAAAGAGAAGAAATTGTGGACTCTTGAAGTAATTTTAGGGGGAAAACAGCCTCTTCTGTGTTCATAGTTTTTCATAGACTTTTATGCAGCAATATATTCAGTGTTTCAACACAAGGGTGGTCTTGTAGGACATCCCGCAGGACATCACTACCCGGCTACCGCTCCAAAAAACCAGGAGGTTGGGCCACTCTCTTCCAGTCTAGGAACAGAATGGATTGCTCACAGGACTTGTGCTACCAGAAAGGCAAAGCTACTGAGGATGGAAAACATCAAGTTGCCAGATTTGTCCAGCTCCACCCAGACAAGCGAAGAAATGCCCATCTTGGGAACTACTCTGGGTGTGTGAGCACAAGTTCTCCTGTGCCTTTGGATCAATCTCTTCAAATCCAGTACTAACAGGCTCTTGGCTTACCAGCAAGGTCAGGCTTTAGGAACAATTTCTAGGCTAAAAGGCTTCAGGAGTGGCAGAATGACCAGCCTTTATTGCCACAGACCTGCTGCTAACCTGAAGTAGCAGCAGCCTTAATGTGGGATGTCAGTACTCCCTCCTATGAGCAGCAGTGACTTCACAAACTCTCTCATCTCAAAAAGTATGAAGTGGGCAGAAAATCTGGCTCTCCAGGGCTCTCCTCAGCATGTGGCTTCATCGCTCACTTTTCCTTCATTCCTTTTCCTTCTGTAAAACAACCCCCCACAGCCTACCCTGAGCTCCCCATATGCAAAATTCTATCAGCATTTACTGTGCTCTGAGGAAGTCATGTTCACCCTTTGCAAAAGCAGAGAATCTTACTGAATTTTTTGAAAGCAATGAGGTGGGTGGAGGCACCCACTGTGGAAATAGAAATATTTTTTAAAGGGGGTAAAATCTGCTGATATTATGAGAGGGGGAATAGGAATTCTGGCCACTCACCATTCACTCACACCTCAAATAACCAAATACTTGATCAATTTTCTGTCCTTTTTGCAAAGATTGGCACTAAAAGGATTCTCGATTATCAAACAAATATGAGCAGCAAAATACCACCTCTGCACTTGTAAAAGAGGCTCCAGTAAGTCTACCTATATGTGCTTGGAGTCTTTCAGAAGAGCCAGTAGAGTTAAGAATTAAATGAAATCTAAAATATGGCTTTTTTATTATTTGTTTCTTTATGCCATATAATAAATGCTTAAAATACTTTTTAAAGACAGGGTTCAAGAGTGCCCGTAATCAAAATGTTTGCTGAATCTCTTTATGGAGACGGCAGGAAACCACAAACTTTAAATCCACACTGAATTTTCCCAAAGATGGAGCATTCAGACTGATTATTTTGATACTGATCCATGTGTAACCATAAGGTCAGTGTTAGATTTTGGTGGGTAGTTTTTTATTATATTTTTGTGAGTGACAGATAACACAAATAACATTTGCCATATACTGAATTCATTTTATTGCATCTCAGTCACTGTTGACTATTATCAGATGTCCCTTTTTTTTGTTTGACATTAAGAAAATTGTGCTCTTCTATCAATTTCTGGGTGTGAGTGCATAAGGAAAAAAACCCCTAAACATATTTGCCTGTCTTCAGAGGAATTATAGACAAAGGGTTACTTTTGCCAATGAACTACAGATTCCTTTTCACTTTCCACTTTCTCTCCCCAGTCTTTAAACTCCTCCCACTTTCAGCAACAGAAAAAATCAGCTGGAGAATTGATTTCTGGAGATAAAGGTATATGTTCTTCATGTTAACCTGCAAATCTGGTTTTCTGTTGCCAGGCCGGATTCCAGTCAGAGATGGTTTTTTACATCACCCAAATTTTTTATTCTTTTGCATTATTCACGTCTTGCAGACCAATGTGCATTCCTACAGTTATGCTCAGCAGCATTCAAAAAGCCAAGGGGAATTTGAGATCATTCCTTCACATCACTACTAATCTCAGCAGGCTAAGCAGTCACAGACCAGATTTTCCTGGGTCTAGTGTCTTTATTTTAAGAGAATTTACTACAGTATCAAAACTTAAATGTGAGGATAATTGGAAAGGTCATTGTTATGAGACAACCAAGTAAAAACAGATTCATACATAGAAAAAAGAAAGTTCTTAATATCCATCAGTGATGAGTTCATACCTAGAGCAAGAAAGGAGTGGTGTCTATCCCTAATGATAAAGCCACTGTAGATTTTCCTAGCTTTTACATGAGCAAGTGTCTGATTGGTGAGAAGTTATAAATCAGAAGAATGGCTTAGGTGAATACAACTGCTCATCTGAAGCTATGGAGAAAATCAGAGCATTAAAATATGACTCTGATTCAAGCCTGTTTTTTGTTGCGCCCAGTGCTGAATGACAAAGAGACTTTGGGATAAGAAACTGAAATGAAGGTATTGAATATATGCAACCTTTCCTCTAATTATAGAAAACCTCATCTTAAATCTGGGTGTTAATGGTACTTTTAAAGGATTTGACTATTTATATAGGTGTCTGATCCTGCACGGTGCTGAATTCCATTACAACACCTTGGTTTTCATAGGACTGCAGGAAAAGGCATCACCTTTATGGAACTGAAGCCTGAAGGCATGTGGAGCCTATTTTTAAATCTTCTAGTCTGTAAAAAATTATTAGTAATATCCAGTATGAACAACATGAGAGAAGCTGAAACCTAGCTGACCTACATTGGAAGAAGCAGATCCAAAAGGTTGCTCACCAGACAAGAGAAATATGCAAAAGCTGAACCATTCCCAGAGAAAAAAGAATGATGAGTGCATGATAAAGACACTTGAGCACATTATTCATTTTAAAAGGGTAAAAAAGAAAAAGTAAGACATTTAATATCAAAAGAGGACAAAGAAAATTCAACAGACCCTCAGTAGAACAAGATACAGTTGGCTAAGGAGGAGCATCAAGCAATACTGCAGAGGCTTTTTGTTTCCTGAAGTGAATTTCATGGGTCATTCACCTTCTCATAGACTTGAGCTGGGTAATAGTAATGCTGTCTTCAAAGAGGAGGGGGATGAATGGTAATTAAAAATGAGTTCTATTAAAACCACCTCAGACAATTAGGAATCTCTTTTTAAAAGGAAGTTTCTTTTCAAGAAAATCCCCTTTCTTCATGCTAAATGCTAACAGCAGTATTATTCAGAGTGCTAAATTTCCTCCTAGGAATATTTCAAGAGAATAACAGTGATACACATCCTGTAAAACATCAATTGCACATATGGATGTGTTTGAGGAAGCCTTGACTTTATATCTTTGACACAGTAAAATAAAGATGGGTACGAATGCTATAGTTTCTTTTAAAACTGTAATATATCATGACTTGTTTATGTAAAAAAGGGACAACTACAAGATTACGCAAAAATATTTTTTGTATAATCTATTTCTTGTATCCCCTAGAAAGTCAAATTCACATGCCTTATCCAGAATCTGATTGAGATTTCTTACAAATGAGTATCCTTATGTAAATCATCTGACTATTTCTTTATTTTACCCCCTTCTTAAATTTAATTGCTTTGGAAGACATTTGAGAGGATGGTTTGCATTATTACCCTTTCTCTCTTTTCCTGTCCCTCTTCCAGAACAAAACCCCAAAATATTACTTGAGATTTTTTGTTATTTATACATAACATGTAAACCACTGCACAACTGAAGACAGTGCCTCCTCAGGCTTGCCATTTAGACCTTCTGGTTTGTATTTCTGTCCAGTTGATATTTGTGAGAAATTCATACAGACACAGGATGAGCCAATGAGCAGGGAAACTTTTTGTTTAATTTTGTGGTCAATTTTCCAGAGAGTTAAAAAGTGCAGAAATGTGAAGCCATGGCAATTTAAGAGCAGAGTGTGGAAGAAGGCTCCTTAGGGCCCAAAGTCAGCCAAAGGCACCCAGAGAAATGAAAAACAAACAGAAAACCCCAAACCAAACCCAAAACACACTAGAATGATAGAATCATAGTATTGATTGGAAGGGACCTGTAGAGGTTGTTTAGTCCCAATCCCCTGCTCCAAGCAGGATTATTGCCAGCACTAGATTAGGTCAACCATGGCTTTGTCTGGCTCTGAAGATGGAGGTTTCACAGGGTTCCAGTATAACTTGTTCCACGGCAGCACAACTCTTTCAGCAAGGAGGATTTTCCCACTGCCCATTTTGAACCTTTGAGGCCAGAATTTTTATTTTTCTACTTCTTGTTTCATATTCTGCCACTACCAAAAAGAGTTTGACTTTTTCATTTTTGTAATGGTCTTTAAAGATGCCAGTGACTGCCATCAACCATGGCTAAGCCTTCTTTTTGCCACCCTGAAGAAGTGTAGTTCTGTCATCCTCTGTTTGCATGTAGGCGTTCCTGTGATAGCAAAGCTACCTCAGGAAACCCGGATCATTTTCTCCACTGGTAGGTGAAGAAGATACACAGAAGATACACAGAAGATACACAGCCAAGTAAGAGTTTTCCAGCAATACCCATCTTTTGAAATGCGTGGAAAACAAAATAAGTTGCCAAGGACCTGAGCAGAACCATCAACGTCTAACTTAAGACAACCCCGTAGATTAAAAACAGGTATTAATCTTAGACAGTGAGCTACTAAAACTCTATTAGACCAGAAAGGGAAAATCACATATATGTGTGGGCAATGTACTGATTATGAAATTGCCATGTGCAATACAAAAAGAAATGCATTCCTTCCTTTTTTCTTGCAATAGTGACATGCTTTTGCATGTAAAATGCTATGCGAAATATTTTCCCACAATTTGACACCACTATCAAAAAATTCTTATGGCTTTTTTCAGATTATTCTACTTTGCACACTGTTCTTGGTTATTGATAAACACGGCTTCTGAACACAAGTAGGAAATGTTTAGACTCGTGTCTAGGCAATTTCAGTTGGAGGGGACCTACAATGATCATCTAGTCCAAGTTCCTGACAGATTCAGGGCTTACCAAAAGTTCAAGCATCTTGTCAAGGGCGTTGTACAAATGCCTCTTAAACACCAACAGACTTAGAACATCAACCTCTCTAGAAACCCATTACAAGGTTTGACCATCCTCTCAGTAAACAAATTTTCCTAATGCCAGTCTGAAACTCCTCAGGTGTATCTTTGAACAATTCCTATCCTGGGTTCCTTTGGGGAAGAGCTGAGCTCTTCCCTCTCCACTTCCTCTCTCCAGAAAACAATTAAGTTGTCCCCTTTTATCGAAACTACAAAAGCCCAAAGTCCTTAGTTGCTCTCCATGGGACATCCTGTACAGCCCTTCCAGCTTTCTTGTCCTCTGGTTGCATTTTCAGAGTAATGGCATCCCAGACTGAAATGACCTTAAAGATCATCTGGTCTAACCTTTCTTGGCAATAGCCCAGATGGTGCAGTCCCCTGTCCTTCAAATGCTGAAATTCTCTTATGTTGAAGAATCCATCCTGGGAGAATATTTCAATGTCTCAATGCTCTCATTGTGAAAAAAATTCCTCTTTTGTCCAATTAGAATCTCTTCAAGAGTAACTTGTATCATTATCCCAAATAGTTTTGTGTGACTCCTTGTAGTCCTGAGTTTTCAAGCTGAATGTGTTGATGTTAAAAAAGGGTTCTTTCCCAGGCTTCTTCTGGTAAACAGAAGAACAATGTTTTGTAAATATAGAAATGTTTACATTCTTTCTTATGGGACGGACCTTCTTCTGATGTCC
>VZUI01087288.1:0-25891 GCA_013401135.1 Cettia cetti | reverse complement strand
TTCTTTCTTTCTTTCTTTCTTTCTTTCTTTCTTTCTTTCTTTCTTTCTTTCTTTCTTTCTTTCTTTCTTTTTTCTGTCTCTCTCTCTCACTCCTTATTTCTCTTTCTTTCCTCTATTTCTCTTATTCTCTCATTTATTGCTTCTTTTTTAAGTATTTTTCCCTGTTCATATACATCTGTGTGATGCTTTTTTTATTTCTCAACAGCATGATACTGTTGACTCATGAGCTAAAATATTTTCTGAAGAACTATTAACCAAGCCAGTCATTTCCTGTCCGGTATTTATGCAGTCAACACTTCCTGAGGACATCTGTGAGCTGTGAACCCTGCTCTATGAACCACCTGCCAGTAAATTATATGTTGTAATGTTCAATACCAATGCCAAAGTACTTTTTGGAACTCTACATGGATTGTGGCTTTTTTTTAACCTCTCCATATTAACACTGATTTGAGTTTTAGACACTGTCTAAAAACCTATTCTGGACCTAATATTTGGCTATTTAACAAAATTTGCAAAAGTATAAGAAAGTGAGGCAAAGTAAGATTAATGTCTTTCCTGCAGATATAAAACACATCCAGAAAAGTTATCATGTTTCAGATTCTTACTTTTCTAATAGTCCAGTTTGCATCCTATAAAAAAACAGGGTGATTTTACAGATTCATGTGACAGGACTAATACAACACCAGTATCCGTTCACTAGTAGTTTCTGGTGCACTCTCCTGAGGTGTGTGACACAACTCAGTGGCGAAATAGCTCCAGAACCGCCATTAAAATGGGGTTTCTTTCCCCTGTATTTTATTTACCATGCAATCATCTTTGTTCTCTGAGAGAGTTCTAGTCATTTCAGAATTTGGGACGGTACATCTGCTCAGTCTCTGTATACGCAGTGAGACACAGCAGTATTTTCTGGCTTGTAATCATGGATGTGATCTGGATCCACTGGATCATGGTTGTGATCTGGATCCATGGATGTGATCTGGTAGTGGATATGGAACTGGGTCCACTACCATGTGCCAGCTCCACGAGAGTAAACAGTTCTTTGCTAAAAGAAAGTCATTAGCAGGAAGAGGCTGATATATCTTCAGAGTATTCCAGGGGGAATGCTGACCTGCATGCCCTTCTCCATAGTCTGAGGATATCCACAGCAAGCACTCCAGACTTTCATTGTTTCAGCATGCTGCAGATCACCTCCTTTTATACTCCTACTCACTCAAAACCCAGAGAGCATTTCTCTTTTAATGATTTCTTTTGCTTGAGCCTCAGTTTTACACCGAGAAGTTCTTGTGACAGCAGGGAGTAGTAGAATACAATATGAACACTGGCAAAATCCCACAATAATTGCAACTGCACAAACACAGAAATACAGCTTATCTTTTTATCAGGATAGATACAGTACAGGTTGTAACATGGTACCTGAACTGTGTGAGCTCAAGATAACAACAAATGCTTTGGGAATACAGGTGCAGATGAACCTGGGGTTCTGGACATGCAGCTGCAAATCAGAAACAGTCAATATCTGATCACTAGAGGGAAGCAATCTTGAAAGCCAAGCAGAGCTGGTTTACAGAGTAATGAAGAGAACAAAAAACCATACATACAGCATATGTAAATCACCTCAAATGCTGTCAAAACAAAGGTAATAACATGGAAGTTAAATGATGAGAGAATGGGTGATGAATTAGAAAAGGAGAGGAAATAGAAATACCTCTTAGCATTGCCTCTGGTTTAAGGATGTTATGCCTCATCAATGCCACTATTTATCTGCAGCAATTCTTCCATTCTGTCCTGTGTGCCAGACAAAGAACATTGTCTTTTTCCCCTGCATGCACTATTTTTTCTTTTACACTACAACTTGGTAAAAAAATCAAGAATTTTTAAAAGTTGATTGTGTGTTTTTGCTCCAGTTTTCTTACATGACAAGGTGATTGATGCCATAGAACTGAATCAGATGGGTGATGTCTTATAGAGAGATCAATAGATATTCGATAGATTCGTACTTTCCCTGTATTTTATATTTGTTTACTGGAATGAAATCCTACTCTCTATAACTGATTAACTTCATTGATTCAATAATACTAGAGGGATTTATTAAGTACTATAGACCAGGAGAGAAGTAAAACTGCAAAGATATAATCAAGATATATCAAAAAGAAAATATTACTTATTCATTATTAAAAGAATCATCCTCTGTACATATATTTTTTAAGGCTGTAAACTAAGAAAATTTGTTGAAAAATACAAATCTCTAAAAAACAAAGTTCATAATACTACAGACAATCTCAAGGATTAATAAGTTCCTAAGAACAAGAAATAGATTTTCTGCATGGATATTAATTTGATATATATCATTATCATGTCCACAAAATTCAATTGAGAATAACAATAAAACCTGAAACCTAAAATCACTAATGATGAAACTCACTCTTTGTGAAATACAGCTTCTGCTGCTTATGAAATACCTGTGCAAGATTTTGTTACTGTAAATTTCAGTCATTTATGCTATCAGTGAGAAATCTGGCATGTAATACTCCTCTCAGCTGCTCTCTCAGGAACATACTGAAATAGAATCATAGATTCGTGCAAATTGAAAAAATACCCTTAAAATCATTGAGTTCAACCATTAACATAACACTAGCAAGTCCATCACCAAACTGTGTCTAAATGCATAAGACAACATTTTGATACATTTGGTATTAATATATTTTTAAGATGGGGAGGTGCTATTTGATAAAGGCATAGAATTTCTAATATAAATAAGATTTTTCTTCTATCATAAATAATCTGTATACACATATATGCACACATATGGCTCTGTAAAAGAGCAGACATATGCAAGATAGTGATCAACAATAATGAGAGACTTTGATTTCTCACCTCCCTCACCTTTCTTTTCTACAGTAACCAGATTAAGTGGAAAATGCTAGTATTTCATACTAGCGATGGTTATACAGTCTTGCAGGGGGATTAAGCTAAGTAAAAGAAAAGAAGCTTTGAAATGTGTTTCTCTGTATAGCAGAAGACAATGATACAATCGTTGATGTTTCAAGCAACTGAATAGTCACAGCAATCTGAATAAACACTTTAATCCTTGGTACTAGCACAAGGTACTGCCTCCAGTATTCACTGGGTTCAGCCATGAAGCAACAGCAGAACTATTTGTTTCTACCAAAATTATGAGAGAGGGAAAATTTCTGTATGAGAAACCGGTAACAGATGATTATTTTTTGGACTGTGAAACATCCAAAAGAAGTCACCAGTTTTTGAACCAGATCTGATCAGGTTGGGGAATGAGCACAACCCATGATTTAGTAAATAGATAATCTGATATTTTGATGTTTCTAACTCCCTTTCTTTCTTTGATTATTTTGAGAAGACTGGAACTCCAGCAAACACAGCCTGAGCGGTCCCAGAGTTTCTGAGGAACTTGATAATCAAAACACATAAACTACTTCAAAGACTATTTTGGTTGCCAAATTAGCTTTAAAGCTCTGACCTAGGTAAGAAGTGATTTTCTCAGTTGAGGAATATTAGAACTATACTGCTTACATGTCAGACCAGCTTCTGGACTATGACCTGTGAAGTGTGACCATTCCCAACAGAGGCATATCCACCACCCTTCTCTGCATGATTTGCCCTGCACTTAATGTTTCCCACACATCATATTCTCATATCCATGTGTCTAAGTTAACATTTATTTTAAATTGTTTATATTTAGATTGCATTATTTCACTCATGATTTCTATGAGAAGTAAACAAAGTACTGAAATAATAATGTATCAATTTGAGCTGTGTGCTTCACAAAGCTGTTCTCTGTCTGCCAA
Organism: Cettia cetti; assembly: GCA_013401135.1. Classification (NCBI taxonomy): domain Eukaryota; kingdom Metazoa; phylum Chordata; class Aves; order Passeriformes; family Sylviidae; genus Cettia; species Cettia cetti. The sequence continues at coordinate 22,070 of VZUI01087288.1, read as the reverse complement.
TCTGCTATATATTTATTTTTATTATTGACACTATTATTGAGGGATCATACAAAAAATATCCGAATAAGAGCTAACTGAAAATTATTGTTACTTTTCATGTCTTCATTTTTATAAGATTAATTATAAAAATGGACATGTTCAAATTCACCCAAAGCCTTTTAAGATCTTGAAAATACGAGTATGTATAGTACTGTAATATGATATATGAAAAATATGCTGTGTCATTCTGAGGATCCCCAGCTGTTATCTATTCAGAAAAACATACCTTGACCTTTAACAAGAGCCAGACTAAAACTGATAAAACCCCAGGAGTACATGTTGTTTTGCTACACAAGTATTATATTATTTGAGCCTGCCTATCCCAGTAATTCAGTTACACTGTCAGAAAGAAAAGCTTTATAACCTCTTCATGTTTCAGTCTTTCCACTTCAAGTTGTCCTAACTTTAGCATCATAACAATGGTAAGAGAAATGCTAATGAAATGTATGTGACTACAGCTAGTCTCATTAAACTCTCAAAATAAAATAAAATTTAATACAGCTTGACTACTAATTGAAAAGAATATTACAAAACAGAGTAATTGTGGACTGTAGATAATAGGACAAGACATAATGGGTTGAAATTGAAAGAAGGGAAATTCAGACTGGATATTAGGAAGAAATTTTTCACTGTGCAGGTGATAAGACACTGGAACAGGTTGCCCAGGAAGGTTGTGAATGCCTCAGCTCTGGAAGTGTTCAAGGCCAGTTTGGACGAGGACTAGAGCAACCTGGCCAAGTCAGAGGTGTCCCTTCCCTTTGCAGGAAGTGGGAGTAGATGACTTTTAAGGTTCCTTCCAAATCTTTACATTTAACCAGTGTATGATTTTATAGTACAACTTTTGGCTTAGATGCCCAAAGGTGTAGACAAGGCTAAACAGTATCTGTAGGGAACTGCCATTTACCCAGCTGAAACTAGTTAAAACTGCATGAGCTGCCATCCATCGATTCCCAGGTTTTCTGCCTTTGCTGTTAAAATCTGTCCAGGTTTGCAGTTATTTTAGTATGTCTGGAGGAAAAAAAGGCCATTATTATACAATTTCTATGTGTCCCTTTATCACTGGAGAGTTGGAAATTTGAAGATGACAATTTTCATTTCCTTCTCACATTTTTCATCTTGCTTCCATTCATCTCTATGAGGATACATATGTTCAATCTAATTTTGTTTTTTTTTTGCTTTTGAATCAACGGTTTATTTTCCTCTTCAAGATGATCAATTTTTTCAAGCACTCTTGTTCCTGAAAAATAATTTGTTCCATGTCAGTTCTGCCTGTTTCCTCAGCTCTTTTTCTACCCTATTGTGCTTCCTTGTTTCTATTTCTCCTTTTTTTTTTTTTCTTCTACATCACTCAGCAGCTTGATAGCCCAGGTTCATTAGTCCTATCAGTACACTATTATTATTCACTATTACTCTCCCATAGGGCACCAGCAACACAGTAAAAGTGTTATCCCAACTTTTATTTTTCTGCTCCTTGTAACATCAGAAGGAATGGCTTCATAATACCTCTGTCCAGCTACTGTTAATCATGTTTTGCAGGTTTTGTCTGTTTGAGGAGAAATTCTGTCAGTATTTCATGAGATGAAAAGCATTTTGTCTAAATCTTAGGACTCTAAGGACCTAGTTCTGACAGGAATTTTCTTGCTTTTAGGTGATAAATTCCCATTGTATCTAATGGGACCTGAGACCACAGTCCTTGATGCTCATGCATTCATCTCTCTTTAATGACTGTTCATATTCCCACTGCACAGTCAAAAGCAGTCACCCAATGACTGAAATCCATCATGTCCAGTCATACAAAGAACAGAGGAGTTCCTCAGCAGACACATCTAACATTGATATCCATGTACATATATGAGTACAATAGGAGACAACAGTAGCAGTTTAGAGGTAATTAACCAGTGGTGCTACAATACTAGCAAGATCAAAACTGTTAATTCTAATCAAGTTTCTGATTCCTTGTCTACAATCTTTCAAAGGCCTGATTGTCTATAAGGACTAAAAAAGCAGACAGTGTATGTGATGCTACACAGTCTCTGTAAAGAGACAGTGCAATGTGATTTCACAAATCAAATTTGTCTATTAAAATGTAAAAATAATGAATTTAATGTCTTAGAGAATTTCAGCTGCAAGTGACTACAATTCCAGTTTTGATAGAGATACACATTTACAGTCAGCAGGGGTCAGAGATCTCATATTGCTGTCATGTTATATTTTTTCCCATCCATTTTCCCTTCCATGTTATAATTTTTTTCCTTTCCATTTATCTAGCAGCACAGAAGGCTTGAATACAGTGATACAATATGAGCAAAAGGGAAGAGTTGTTGGTTATTTAAAGACTAGCAATGGGAGTTTACATACCATTTGCAACTCTGATGAAATAATGATAGAGGAAAAAGTAAATGTTGCAGAAGTAAAAAGGTTGAAAGGAAGCATCAAAAGGAAGATCTAGAAAGGTATTGACTGTTACCACAGGCATACCAGTTTTTAATTTTGTGACTGAGATGCCACAACTACCTTGGGCAACCTCTTCCAGTGTTTGATCATCCTTATAGAAAAAAAATTTTCCTTCTGTATTCAGTCAGAATTTCTTTGCTTCAGTTTTTATTCAGTGCCTCTCTTCTTATTCCTGTGCACCTTGGAGTAGAGAGTCTGGCTCTGTCTTCTCTTCACCCATCAGTGGTTGCCTAGTTATCTTGAGGTTGAATAAACTCAGTTTTGTCATCCTTTCCTTCCAAGTAATGGACATTCAATCATCTTGTTGGCTTTCCGTTGCACTTGCTCCAATATGACAATGTATTTCTTGTGTTGGGGAGACCACAACTGGACACAATACTCCAGATGGGGGCTCACAAGTGTTGAACATATGGAACGTTCACCTCCCTAGAGCTACTGGCAGCAGCTTGGCTTCTTTGCTAGAAGAGCTCAACTCATTAAACATGTACATCAGCTCATTTTCCTTGGCACTGCTTTCTATGCAATTTCTACTGTTCATGTGGTAATTTCATCACAGATGCACTTGCCTCTGTAGAACTTCATTATTTTTCTGTCAACCAATTCCTCCAGTGTGGTGAAGCCATTCTGAACCTACAGCATAGTGACCACTCCACCCAGTCAAGTTTGCAGTCTCATTGAGAGAACGCTCCATCACATCACCCAAGTCATTAATGAAGACACTTTATCACTAAGGTTAAAATATAAAAAAAAGTGGTTTTTTTCACAGATAAAGAAAAACGGAAAAAGAGACAAGCCTTCATAAGAAATACAAGCTTCTCTGTGTAGCAAATAATTCTGAAGCAGGATCTTTACTTTCTATTTGTTTACGTTGAGAAGGTGTTGAAATTGGTCAGTCAGCACTGTTCCGATGTGATATGAAAGATAAGAAAGAATCACTATTATTATTATGGATGGCTGCTTTAATTTAGGTTAATTTTTTTTTGTGTGTCAGGCCTTAACAAAATGTATCAAAACTGCAGAGGCAAAAATTGATGAAGTTCCAGGTGACTTCTATCCTTACGCATATGACCAGTGAAATACCAGTACTGTTTAGAGTGCAACAGTAACATCATCCATCATCTTAATCTTCTTATTTCACCTTCTAAAGAATATCTTACTGAGGAATGGAAATTATTTTGTGACAGATCATCAACTATTGTTTTTATCCAGTATTCCTGGGATTTTGTCTTCATGCTTTCCAGCTAGTTGTGTACGAAGGTCTGAAAAATACAGAACTGTCATTTATGTTAGACACCATTTAATTCCACACTTTTTCTCTCAGTATAAAAGCTATTACTTCTATCTAGCTAAATTAAGCAACTTGGTTTCTATGTGACCAATGGTTTCAACACAAAAAAGGAAAGAAAAAATATCCTAGTGCAACTCATTCTTGGTAAAAATGAGCTTACATATTTTACATTTAAGTTCAAAAGAAACACTTAAGAAAAAATAATGAAGAATTACCATATCAGCATTTCTTCCCTTTGCACCATTTTCTCACAAATAAGCAGGTGCTCTGACCAAGAACTGCTGTTAGAGATTCAGAAGATTACAGGGCAATGAATTTTCCCAAAGCATTTTAGGAAAGCACTAGATTCCCCACTGCTCACTGGGACATATGATTAGAGAGTTGTATTTCCTAACATGTCTGTATTCTGCTGAGCCATGAAGAGTGATAGTTTTTTTGTTTTTTTCTGGTGATGTAAAAAAAAAAAAAATAAATTCTTATTGTCTGTGGTTTTTTTACAGTGCAGAGTAACTTACTGTGCCAAGTAACTTATTGTAATACATCCTTGAGTTCACAGTGTTCTAAAATATTATAAAAATAGTAAATTTAAGAACTTACAAAGTCAGCTTCATATACCCATGTGTATATGTATAAATATATGCGTTGGAAGTGAAAAAATGAAAAAGCAAGAAAGTAAAAATAATTATTGGGGTTTTTTTTTGTTTGTTGTTTTTTTTTTTTTGTTTTGTTTTGTTTTTATTTTTATTTTATTTAAGTACGTTTGACCTGAGACTATTTTGCTGCAAGGGCAAAATCCTAAATACACAACTTAAGCAAATACCCCCAGTTCAGCAAAAGAACAGGAATTATTAGAGTGTATTTTTTAAGTCCCTGTGTTACAGAAGCTCTAATTCTATAAATCATGCCTCTTGAAGGACTAGAACTTCAAGATGTAATGTAGCTGATTTAGCAGCAAAAATATCTGAATAGGAGAGTAAAAGCAATGTCACACCGCTCTACTTCAGTTATGGGAAATGTAACCAGTGTGGAGAATCTACTTTGCACCTGACCTTTCTGAGTTCTCTTGATTTGTTATAGGTAAACTGTAGTTGCAACTTTTTTTTTTTGTCTTTCTATAGACGGCAATAAAAGTTGAGAGAGGCCAAAAAAACATTTTTTTCTCAGAAAAAACCATTTCCCCCTAAGAAAATCCACTGAAAAATTATTTGATTTTAATAATACAAATTAAAACCATGTTTGTTAAGCCCTACGCTGTGAAAAATATCCAGGGGGTGGTGACATGACATCTAAGATTACCCATGTAGTGACTATGGATATAAACATGAATGCCACTGATATATATCCTCTGTATCTTAATACCAAGATCTCTCAGTAGACACTCTTACACAGACATTTCAAGACTGAAAATAATAGCATAAATAAATGCATTAATCCATGCAACACATCATGGTGTCTTTTCTGTAGCAATCAATGACTTTTGTGAATGTTCTTCAGGTGCAACTGTACACGGATATTTATTTTTCCTCACTTTCTCTAATAGCTTGCCAGCATATAAAATGCCTATTTATAAGCTATCACTGGCTGTCTTTTTCCACACCTTGTAAGCTGCTTTTGTGGCTAAGCTGGTGTGACACAGAGTAACTCTGACTGCAAGCAAATAAAAAGAGGCTGAGCCATTAACTAAAAGCAAATAAATAAATAAGTAAATAAATTAATTAATAAAATGAAAGCTATGAAAAATGAACATGGAAAGAAAGAAATTAGACAAAAATGAAACAGAAAACCAAACCAAAACCAAGAGCAAAAAGATTTACTGTAAATACATATATATCAGTTTCTTACTCACTAATTGCACGTATAAGTGACTTTTAAAAATAGTAATAAATCAAAGACAGAACACTTGTAAGTCAGAAGCAATTTTTTGAGCAAAAAATCTTAATATTAGTGACATTTAGAAGAGACTTAACAAAATGCTGATTAGAAAAATGAGTAGTCTGTCACAAACTAATTAAAACATTTCCTTCGGTATAGTATTTCTATTAAAAAATCCAGGAAATAGATTTTTGAAAAAGTAAAACAGTGATACAGTAAAAATATTTTAACAGCATATTAATAGGCTGTTTAAAGTTTTTGTACTAATAAATTACCTTTCTACTGCAGTTCCAAGGAAAGGAGTTTCAAGCCACTCTTAAATGAATACCTGCAGCTAATAACTCACATGGCACCATGAAAGTGAGTTCTTTGCCTCCCAGAAAGTGTGATAAGTGTTTATACAGTGCAATACTTGTCGTTTGGCTTGTTCATGCACAAAACTTTGATAATCTCGAGATGAACATGAACAAATTATTGCTTCCATGCTTTCTAGGCTTTATTTACACAAACCTCTTGTCTGTCCGTCCTTGTAGCTGCCGGCCAAAAGAGTACAAAGAGGGCATGTCAGCTTGTGTGCTGAGCTGGGGCTGCTGCTGGAGACCAACCCTCCTGGCTGAGTTCCTGGAGCTGCAGGTCATCTCTGCTGCCCTCAAACACCTCTTCCAGGAGCTGGCATGCCTGACAACATGCAGAGGCTTGCTGGCACCCAAAGCACAGCAAAGGCTGCCGCAGGCCAGCTGCAGAAGATGCCAGCAGTTGGGAACAGGAGGGGAGTAGAGCCCCACTGGCTGAATTTCAAGCCCAGTGCGACAAACTTGTTGGTTTGAGACTAACACTTGCAAGATTTCACCTGCAATTAAACTGGTGGCGAGCTAAGGATCTATTTCCAGGTGAATGCGTGGGGAAAAGTTTTAGTGATATGGTTTTGAAAATGGAGACAACAGATTTTGGAAAATCCCCAGTCTACCAGTCCAGGGTGGCTGGAATGAGGCAGCTGAAAAATAAGGGTCCTTGGAAACTCAAGGATGGAGTATTTTGTGACCCTACTTGAGAGAAAAGGGTGTGAACAAACCAAAAACTAACAAGCAAAAAGAAGGTCAAGAGAGCGAGTAAAAACAGATGGGAAAGTGAACTTCAAAACTGATTTGTCTTGTTAGCAGGTCTCATGGAAATATCACGTTTCTCTGCAAGTTTGATCTCAACAAATTCTGGCAGAATAAGGTTGCAGTAAAAGAGGTTCTAGTGGTTTTTCTAGTAAGCAAGACAAAGAATTGAAGAACGGAGTTTGGGGAGTTGAACAATGACCTATACTTACTGTGCCATGAAGCTCCATGGTATGCTAGGCAAAATAGTTACCTGATTTTTTTCTGAGTCCTTACAGTCTATATGCTGCTTATGAGTGCCTTAAAAACCTGGATATTTGTGGCAGAAATTCAGACAAAAATTCAGTCAATGTTTTTAAGATACATATTGTATTTAAAGAAGGGTAAGGTGCAGAAAACCATGCATAACTTGTTTAAATAAGGACTGAATATAACACTGTTTTTTCTAGCATCTATCTCAGTTTACCTACTGGAGAAATAATGGAAAAGTAGTGTTATAAAAATGGATGTATTGATGCCTTTAAAAAACTTCAGCATGCTGGCAAGTGATGAGTGCCATAAAAAGTGCATAAGGCAATTCTTATTCTTTCTTCAAATCATAGTTTGGATATGGGGCAACAGAAAAATCCCTAGTCCTAAAAACTTAGTATTAATAAAATACAGCTTTCTGTGATGTTAACTGCATGAGAGGTTAGGTGGGAAAATATGTAAGAAAAAATGTGGCCATTTTTTAGAAGACTGTATCAAAGTGTAAGTACATAAAACTATGCTGGTTTTACTGCCATATAAATTAAATTTCATAACTTTTAAAAACATTTGGGGGTTGAACGAGATCTCTAAAGGTTCCTTCCAACCTATACGATCTATGATTCTATGACTGTGATAGCATTGCAATGTTTATGTTGTTTCAGGTTCAGGCTTTGATGTCTTGGCAGATATTCGCATTTTTTTTGGGAGAACATAGTAACAGGCATGCTCACCATAACTGAAAGGAGGGTTAGCTGCTGATAATACCTACCCATACAGATCCACAGGTCCTCTCTATTAATTTCTCATTTGATATTTTCAGTATTGTTTGCATTTTCACAGATTCATACAAGCTGTTTTGTTTAGAGTTCTTTATGGAGTACAGCAAAAGATTTCAAAAAATCTGTTTTGAGGCTAACTTGGATGTTGATGAAAAAACAAATTTCACACACAAAATTGTCAAAGCAGCAGGGGATTTGAAAGTGCTTGAGAGGAAATATGGAAAATCAGCATATCAGTAACAAATAGGGGATACCAGACACAGCAAAATCTCAAATTCTACCCTCATTTGAGCTTAAGTTCTGAATCTCTGGCCACCTACTATGCTGAAATATCTTTGGAGAATAAATATATTTTTGAATAGAGCATAATAATGATAGTACTCACTTTGGTTTTATATCATCCAAGAAATGGGAAATTTGGGTTTTTCAAATTGAAAAACTGGATGAACTGGATTCCAGAACAGTAATTACAATATGTTCTACAGTATTCCAGATATAAATAAAAGAGAGCAGGCTATCTGTACAGGTCCTGTATTAAGCACTCTATAAAAAGGACTATAAGAGAGCAAAAGGAAGTTCTGGATTCTAGGAACTTACTGTTCAAGCATACACTGGCAACCTGACTTCAATTCCCAGGTCTTGCAATATTTAATATCTTTACATTTTTGAAACTAGATATATTCAAAGATCACGGAATAATATCTTTATCCCAAAACTATAGCCTCAATACTAAGGGATCAACCTTCCTCAGTGAAAGTATTATACAAGATCATTGTCTTAGGAAATCTAGTTTTGAATCCTTGCTGTGCTTATTTTTTTTTTATCACCTCCTTCCTCAGAGGGAGCACTAAGCCAAAGGCTGTTGTCCGATATGTCCATATCTTTCATCTAGTTTCACAAAATCAGCCACATCCTCTGTGCTTTGTGATGAACTTTTGGCCAAGGCTTTTGCTAGGAAAGGGAAGAAAAGGCCTGATAAAATGCCCATACAAGGAATTATGGTATGCTTTGATTAGAAACAGCTGTGTCAACATGGTTGCTGTTCAGACCAGGATTTTCAAAAGTCACAAACAGATAAGTTTTAGACAGGTCTCAGTTTGAAGAGGCAGCATCTTAGTCAGTTTTAAGTGCTTTGAATATTAGGCAGCAATTCAAATGTGTAAATAAGCATGACTTTTTTTTCTAAATATTGTTACAGTTATATTCAAAGAATTTTTAGTCAAAAATTTCTGTTCCCAGAACATATTACAATGGTGGTTATGTTGATATATCTGTATCTATCTATATCTATGTCTAAATCTATTTATTTTCTATCTCTAGCTACTGCAGAATCTATTTCTCTCTATTTCATTTTTTTGCCTCTATCTGTTGGTATTTACATGTAAGTGGGGAATTCATTAATTGATAATGGTTTTGGATATTCTCCCAAAGTTGCATGAGTAGATATTCAAGGCCAAACAAGTCACTCTACAAATGTTTTACATTTAGAAGAGTAAGAAAAGTACCTCTGGGGTTTGATTAATTTGATCCTAAAAAAAGGATCTAAATTGGAATATATAACTTTTTCTTGACTTTTCCTAATATTATTATTCTTTCAAAGCCTTCAAAGTGCTTCTAAAAACAAGTGACACACACGCATGCACACACACACATTGGCACACACATGTACATATCACTGACATATAGAGTCAGAGATACAATACTAGAGTTGATTATGGCCGGCCTCTTTTAGGGGGAAAGAACTACTACATTCATATATAGTTATATATGGTCATAAATATATATATATATATTTATATGAAGTCTGTATCTGCAACTGAGCTTGTTTTTTGCTTGGTATTTTGTTTGTGTTATAGATGTATGTATATGCACACAATACATAAAATCATTGTCAAAACAATGAAAATAATCTGAGGTACGTCAGCAGCAATTAATTCCAAATGTGGCATTTAAGAAAAAAATACGTAGTAACAGCACTCATTTGGTCCATAGACTGCCAAAATCTTACAGCTACATTATTTCTTCAAACAGTAGCATGTTGTGCTCATTCATTATATATTGAACAGCATATAAAGCAGGTTCCTATAGTTGTATACATATTGCTTCTCCCCAGATTCACACTATGGAGCATCAGGGACTTCAGCTTATTTTAACTAATACAAATTAGATTGGAATCCTGACAATAGTTGAAGTGCAATTGTTCTTTTCTTGGGTAAGTAAATATCTGTTTATTTCTAAAAATCAATTTTTAGTGATAGAGGAAGTTTCATCTCAGTTGGATAAAATGATTTCTAGATCCTTAACATGAAAAAGGTTGGTGACCACATCTTCCTCAAAGTAGGCTATAAAATCCTTTTTATTTGCTTAATCTTTATTCTGTATTGTGTATATGTGTCAGAATCATGAAGTTCTACATAACTTTGAAAGCACCTTGTCCTCAAAGTAAAAAAGAATAATATTGGCTTCAATTTTCTTCTATTTTATTTCTGTTTTTCCCATCCAGCAAGCTAGTCAAACAGACTCTGCTGCACAGATGACAGAGGAACACATCACGCTCAATGTCCTTGGGCATATTTTGTTGACTTTAAATAGTATCTAGCATTTCATGACAGAAAATCATTTCCATTTCAGAACTTTAAAAGCTGAAATAACAGAAGGATAGGTAGGCCTATAGCAGTTTGCTAAATACACAGTAAGAAACTCTTCAAAATGTGTCCTTGTCTGAAATCTTTCATGCATCATTCAGCTAAGAACCTGAATTACAGTTAATAGTAAAATATAACTCCTTTAATTTTAATGACAAAAACCCTCTTGTGTTCCCTCTCCTACTGAACTATACAGTAACATGTTAACTAGGACTGTTCACATTTTTAGGTCTGACAGAACAAGCACAAGAATCTGCCACAGCATATTGTTCTAAAACTAACAATTCATTAGTGAATGTGAGTCAGCACTCTTGTTATATCAAAGACTTGTGTATATTTGTCTGTTGAGGGAAAAGCAGAATGGAATTTCTATTCCTTTTTTTCTTTTCAATGAAGTTCTTACAATGTGAGTTATTTCATTCCATCAAAGTTTGGAAGTATAGCCTTTCCCTCGTGACATATGAAGCATGCTGTAAATTGTTACAGACTGCTATGCTTGTAACTTGTTTATGACAATTAAACAACTTTTAGCCATTATAAATTTTTTTTCCTCTTGTTGTCCATTTTCAAATAGACATTTTAATTCACCTAGATTTAGAAAGTGTCTGCATTCAAGAAAGTCCCTTCTGAACCCTACAAAATCACCGAAGAGAATAGGCTCTTTTAAGGTCTCATCTGATAGATGAATACATTCAAATGACACCACATTAATCTAATTCTAAAGTGTTTTCCTGTTCTTATTGACTATAAAGGAACTTCAGATGTCAGTTTCAGACACAGAAGCCTCTATTTTCAGCTCTGCATTGGTCAGATTAATCCTGTTACAAATGTCCACTTTCCATTTAAGGGGTTGGTCAAAAGGAGCCAGTACAAATGGAAGAAAGAAAAAACAGACACTTGCTGAAAACAAAGCTGATGGCACCTACCTGGCATTCTTTGCTCTGCCTGCTGATGGAAACTCTGTGCAAAGCATATGCAGCTTTAGAGTGTCTGTCCTATCACCGGCTGAGACATTCACCAATATTCGTGTGACTTGATTTCAATGGTCTGAGTCCTCACAGACAGAAGAGTTTAAAGCTTTGCCCTTTTTGACTAATGAGCAATGAATTCTCAATGTGCTTTTCTAGATAAAGCTTAACTTATTATAGATTAGGAACAGTGTCACGTGTTTGCATGAAGGGAAAGTCAAATACCAATCAAAATTCATTAATTCTCTAAGATATTATTTCCAAAGAAATGTTAAGAAATATTGATCTTTTGGAGAACAATAAATTTTGAGAAAAGTAAGATAATATAATCAAATAAGCAATGAATTATGAAGTACTTTCTGAGCTGCAAAATATCTTTAAAGTCAAGTTTTCCAGACATTTAAACATTTCAATTAAGTATGTTTATGAAGTAAAATACTTAACTTTACATAATTTATTTTGAAGCTACTACTGCATATTCTTAAACACAAAATTAACCCTATGCTGACATGCTCTTTTGACTAGGTATAATTTATCTATTTGATATGTGGGTAGACTAGAAAAAATATACATGAAAACATGACCAAATCTTCTACAGGATCAAAATAAATCTCTATTTCAAAGTATCAGGTTTCTAATAAACTCTAGCAATAAGCATTAAGAGATATTTGGATATTTATAGGTGGCCATTGGAGAACAGCTTAAGAAGTTATTTCTCAGTGAAAATTTAATTTCTCTAAGTACCATACCTAATCAGTGTGAAGTAAAATGGATAAAATATAAAATGAAATTATTCTGAGTATAAGATAAACAATTTTTATTTCTGCTTTGAATATGTTAAGAATGAGCTGACGTTCTGTTACTTTTCATGGAATGAATAGAGATTTAAAAGAAAAGGTATCTATACAAACCAGGTACAAAGCAGATTTTTTTTTAATACTTGGATAGCATTAGAGAATTTTCAGTGCATCAGAAAATGTGAAAACCAGTGTTACTCAATAGAGCCACCTCTCCTGCTAGGAACAGCAAACAGGGAAGCATTTAGCTTGTTGTGGATAATACACAATAAAAGTTTATCTCAACTGACAGGATGGTTTCTCTGTATAGAGCGTGACATTACTTTTCCTGTGTTTGGAGACTCTCATGTAATCATCTGTATATGGTTACAGTGGTGAAACTCTTCAACCTTAGCACATCAGCCTCAACCTCTCAATTGAAAATTGCTTCATTCTAGTGTTAAAGATACTGGCTGTCAAAAAAACCCCACTCAAATCTTTATTTTAAATGAAATATAGTCAAGTATGAGAAGAAAATCTAGTAAGAATAAAAAAAAAACAAACCAAAATAGCGAAAGATCACATTGTGGTTTATTTTCTCAACATCCACATTTTTAACATTCTGAATTTTGGTCACAATACCTACATAGAAACTTTGCAAAATGGCTCTTTCTGTTTATAGTGGAACCAAAAATACCTTTATTACTGCAGGTTTTGTGTCTTTATACTGAAGTTCTGTGTGGATCCTCAAAAGATTACTGTAGCTTTTTTTGTCTTTCAGTGTTTCCTGTGGGCATTATTGTGTCTCTTCTCCGTATTTAGCCTATAATTCTAGCAAAACTTGCTGTAATCTAGTCTTTTTCCTTTGTTTCTGTGACTTATATTCCTCTGAAAAAAAAGGACCCAAACTAGTCAAAGGTTCAAAAGGATCTGCGTTTTTCAATGTGGTTTGTGGAGTTTTATCTTTGTTTTGGTTGTTTCTGAGGGGGTATTTTGGGGGGAGGGGGGTGGTGGGTTTTGGGTTTTTTTTTTTCAACAAAAAAGTATATCATGGTGTTATTAAAAATATTTTATTTACCAAGGGTGAGAGATGGAAGGGCAGACACCCAACCCTGTTGAAAACAGAAAATTGTTACTGAAATACTGAAAGTATTATTACTGATGTTCTAAAAGCACCACTACTTTCCTTAAAAGCCTAATGCACTGATGGCATAAATGTACATTTAGTGATCTCATTTCTAGAACCTGCAGAGACTTCTCATTCACTAGTAAAATGTTTTAAATTACATTGACAAGTTATTTCTTTTCTAAAAGCCTGTGTCAATATCTTGAGGTCCATGTAATAAATCTGATTTTATTTCTGGATGACTCTCTACCAAAGGTGCAAAAATATTTACACTATTGCAGGTCTTGGGACCCCTTCCTGTCTGACTTATTCACCTTAAGATCATTTCTGAAGCAGTCCTCAGTTGATTTTATTTTATAAACAATACCAAAACCTTTTAAATTTGTAATCAGAGTTCTTTAGAAAATCACTCACTCCAGACTCTCCAGAGATATGTCCTACATATAGGTCATAACATATGGCAGAATGGGATGGGTTGCTGAAACTGTGTCTACTGAAGCTGAAAAAATAGGTAAAGAAGTGGTGTCTATCTTTCTGTCTGAGCCTACTCTTTCCTTCCAAAATAACCATGAAGGAGACAAGGGAATAATCATACAACAAATGGGATGCTGTATAACCCTCTTCCACCTGGATCCCTAACACTGGGGACTTCCTTGAGTGAGAAAGCAGCAGAGTCCCATAATATTAATGTAACATACATCAGCTGACAGTTTTTTGTTGCTGTACAGCTGTTCTGCATCAGATCTCCAGCAAAAGCTGAGGTAACTTAATTAATAAGTTCAGGCCCTATGCAAATGTAAACATGAAGTGATTGTGATAGAGAAACATATACAGAGAAGTGGTTTGGGTGGTCTGTAGACTGCATCTAGACTCCTTTCAATAGCAGGAATAACTATGACTCTTTTAAGACAGGACCGTGGTTGTAGCTGGGCTCAGCTACAGAGGTCACACCCCCCGTAGTCCCACCAAATACCCCCAGGGATAACTGAGTCGATCTCTGTCCCAGAGATACGTAGTAACAAATTATATAGAAAGATTATAATTAATATCTCCTTTTTGCTTGGACTCACTCACCAGAGATAGCAGTAAATAAGATGAAATGAATTTATGGTAACAATTTTAATGTGTTTGTTTCTCAGAGCCTGGCCTGGGTCTTTAGGTGGGCACAGCTCGACAGTCACTGAAGTTACACTGTTGGATCATACTACCCTCACACTGACTGATTGATTTGACCAAAGCTGACAAAATGGCCCAATTGACAGGCTAATGTATGCATTGAGGACCACACAGACCTGTCCTTCAGACTGTAATGGCATTCTGGCTACACATGACCACAATCCACAGTGAACTGGTAGAAGACAAAATTATTTTGATGAGATTGGAGTTTTGTAACTGTGAAAGTTGATATGGAGGGACATTCATCCTTCCATCTGGTGGGAGGGCTTGGTCAGGTGCCCCAAGGTACAGGAGATTCCCACCTCTAAATGTGCCATGGGAAGAAACATCAGCTGTGGTGAGGAAGAGGGAAGGAAGAACAGGACACTCTCTGTTGCCTACCTCCCTCTACCCTGGTGAGCAGCACAGATCTGGCCTCCAGGGCACCAGCGGGGAAGGTCCTGGACAAAAGTCCATCATGTCCATGCCGTGGAAACCAGATATACTGAGTGCTAGGGCAAACTGATCATTTTAAAAGATACCATGGGAGATTTTGTTACAATGTGTAAAATGTGGGAAAACAATTAGAAAACATCACAGTGTTGTCTGCCATTCCCCACAATGTAAAGAGGCTGCAGAAATGGCTCTCATTAGAGAATGGACTTGTGAGATGTGCAGAAAAGCTTTAAAAAAAAAATTGGTGTGAGATAATATAAAAAATAAGTGCAACCTGTTGTAATTAAGAAACTCCTTGTTTTGATAAGAGTTTTATTCCCTAAAATTCTTTTCCTATACTGAGTATAGAAAAAATGTTGGTCATTCACAAGAAGAGCCAAATATAAGGATAGCATAAATGGTTGCATTTCAGTAGAACTGATTGCACCACTTGGGATATGTGTGAGACAGTTCAGTATTATAATGAACATTAATAGCAAAAGGCTGTTTTTCACACACAGCTCTTAAAATAGCATGATGCTCTTCCCTCAAGAAAAGTCGTCATAGTTTAGGAAGTGATTTTTCTCATTGAAAAACACATTACAGACTATATGGTCCAGAAAACAAATAATATTATTTTCACAACATCATTAATAATTTAGTAAATAAATCACTTGATAACTATGAAAACTGAAAAAAATTAAGTCATTATTAAAAATTTGCCTCAGCATGCACTCTATGTTTTCTCCTTATTCCAACTATTTGCCAGTTCTTTATTTGAGAAATAGTTTGTTTAAAGGAACTGATTAAATAATAAAACTAAAATTTGAATCAACAAAAGTTTATCTTCATGTGTTGGTTTTGGGTTAATAAGTAAATTTTCTTCACAGTGACTTGCATGGGGTTATGTTTTGGATTTAAAGACTCTGAACACAGAGCTGATAATATAGAGGCATTTTGTTATTGCTGAGCAGGGCTTACACAGAGCCAAGGTCATTTCTGTTTTTTGTGCAGCCACAGTGGCACAGAAGCATGGGATGCTGTGGGGAGACACAACAGTGACAGGTTATCCCAGCTGACCAAAGGGATATTCCAGACCATATGGCATCATGTTCAGTACATAAAGTGGGGGAAAAGGAGGAAGGGGAGGGTATTTAGAGTGATGGCATTATCCTTTCCAAGTCAGTTGTGCATGATGGGGCCCTGCTCTCCTGGGGATGGCTGAACACCTGCCTACCCATGGGAAGTAGTGAAAGAATTCCTTGCCTTGCTTTGCTTGTGTGTATAGACTTTGCTTTCCCTGTTAAACTGTCTGTATCTCAACCCACATTTTTCTAGATTTTATTCTTCTAATTCTTTCCCCGATCCCACTGGTGTGGAAATGAACAAAGCACTGCACGGGGCTTGGCTGTTGGATGGGATTAAACCATGATACTTCTTTGCTTGGTGCTTAGGCTACATCTTGCAGTAATAGATCACAGTCTCTACTGTTATTAAAAGTGTGTAAGGGTTTCACATTCCTGGGAAATGAAAACTAAATATTGATATTTTACAGCACATTATTCATAGAGTTGATGTGTGGAAACTATTTTTAAAATATTCATACCATCACATACTGTGTTTTTATTTAATCTTACAGTCACCCAGAACTGGCTCAAATTTCAGGTCATACTTCTGTGTCATATCAAGACTGTAATAGTATACTGTTAACGAAGATGTTGAATATGCATTGTGCACTTACATAGGTTTGTTTTCTTTTATTATAGAGAGTGTGAACTAAAATAATTCCTTCCCAAAAATCTTGCCTAACTATAAATCCTTGATCTAAAATATAAGAAGGTCTCCTATCCTGAAGGTCCTGTGAGAAAGATATATCAGAAAACATATATGTCTGACTAACTGTAATTTAAAAGTCTCAAAAACAGTTAGAATGAAGTTTTTTCACAACAGTCAAGTTGCTGGCTCTAAAAGGAACATTTTACTCATGACAAAGTTTAACAAATGGTGGATTAAAGAGTATGCTGGTAGATTCTTCTGTGCCTGAATACAGAGCCAGATATGTACTCAAGTTAACAGATGTCAGATTCATTTGTACAGGGATGTTTTACAAGCATTCCGATGACTCTGCCTAAATTTCCATTTACAATCTTTCTCTTGTGTTGAAGTGGAAATTGAGATATCCAGAGACAAATTTATTCATAGCAATTTTCTTCTAGCAATCTAAAGTCCAGACAATACATTCTCAGTTAACAAGTAGCCCAGTTTCTACTGAAGAATCTGGGCTTGATTATCTTTCAAAAATATATCTCAATTAGGGAAATTTTATGGTGCAGATGAGTCTCAAAGCTCAGTGGCATAAACCTGTCTTCCACAGGTTCATAAGACACATGACTGAGCAATAAAAAATAGACAGAATAATTGTAAGTTTCATAAATAACTCCAATTCAGCTAGAAAAATAAAACAAATTTGCTGTGTGCAAAATGCATTTTTAAAAATGTGACCTCTAATTATTAGAAAGACCAGCAAATCAAATCAGTTGAAAGTTGTAGCTTGTACAATTAAAACTGGAAAAATCATGAAGTTTCTTCAAATTTAGGATGTAGATATATATTAAAAGAATGTTTGGTCTTTGCACTCAAAAAAAGAGGAAGATATTGAATGTAAGAGGAAAGGTGAACTGACTAACAGAAACTCAGATGAAGCAAAAATAGTACTTAGTTCAGCTTAGTAAAGAAATTTGGATTTTGCCATCTGAGAATAGGAGATTTAGTCAGAAGCTTTCTGACTTCTTTAGTTGGAATAGTCTCATGACAAATAATTAATATGTAAAGGCTTAACAAATACAAAATTAAATGCGTAATCTTGGTTTATCAATCATAGCATAGCATGATCTAACACAAATTACAATGGTTTTCTGGGGGGGGGGGGGGGGGGGGGTTTGGATAAATGAGACCTGCAGCACTTTTTGTATTTGGACCAGAGAAGAACATCTATTCCAATTTTTTATGGAACAAAAGTAGTGAAGATTGGATTATACTTTAATTAAAAAGCAAAGGAA
This sequence comes from Cettia cetti, assembly GCA_013401135.1. NCBI lineage: Eukaryota > Metazoa > Chordata > Aves > Passeriformes > Sylviidae > Cettia > Cettia cetti. The sequence continues at coordinate 4,122 of VZUI01087288.1, read as the reverse complement.
AAACAACCTGAAAAGAAGATGACAAGGGATTTTGAAAGATCAGTTCAGTGGTATTTCACAAAAAACAATTTTTAGGATAGATTTATTTAGTATTTTTACCTAAAACATAGAGGACATGATTTGCCTCAGAGAATTTGTGATGAAATAAATTTGGAAAATGTTGTCTACAAAAAAATAATTAACATGTATGGGAGGATTTAACCATTGGGGCGACAAGAATTTTAAGATGCAATGTAATTGGTAAACATACAGGATTATATGCTTCAGGTTTAATAAGATAAACTTCTGTCATCAGTCTAGGAACTTATCTATAGAAAAACAGATGACAGGACTTTAGTGCTGCCTGTTGATTACAGAATAATTTCCAGCTGTTAACTTGATGTAGCTGTGAAAAAGACAAAAAAAAAAAATCTTAGTAAAGCAGAACAGAGATTTCCAGTGGAGGCAGGAAGATATCAATCCCACTGCAAATTTATGCCAGCTTAGTCTTGCAGAGTGCATGTACAACTCTTGTTACTAAGGCTCACGAAAAGAGAGCTCAGAATGGAGCAAACACAGGAAGGCCAAGGAAGACACTCAGAAGCTTGACAGAAAGCGAAATATGACTTTTTAAATTCAGCTAAGGATGTTAAGTTTCCTGATTGCTTGGTATCAAATTTATTATCAAAAAGTTAATATTAAAGTTGTTAATATCAAAGAAGTACTTTTAGGTATAACTAAAAGGGAAAACTAAATGTAGTTGCTAACTGTTATCTATTCTATGTTATAGAAGGCTGAGAAATGCTAGGTAATGTACACCTTAACAGATTACCGAGGAGAAAAATAACTCAGAAGCCAACTTGCAATTCAACTAAAGTGGATTTGGAGAAAAGTATTTACTTTTAGTTTGTTCTATTTACTGCGTAGCTACTACATACTTACATCTGGTTCAAAAGGTCATATTGAAACAGTGGCTAAGAAATTAAGGCAGAAACTCTTATTCTGCATTCCTAGGCTGTATAAATAATCTTTGGATTTCCAAATCTGAAGATATCTCAATATAAAATAGATTGTAACACGTTATAAAGAAAGAAAAATTTGGTTTGTCACATTCAGATCCTCATTGAACATGAGACATTATATAACAGTTTTAGTAACATTTTTCTATCATTTTACCAAAACTAAGCTCTGGTATTCTGGGCACACTACCACAGTGAAAGAAGCAAGAGTGACGTTTCAGGTGCCCAGTTTAGTCTGGGCTTCTGTAATTCAAGGTCTCTAAATATTAATTATTGAAAATGGCAGACCTTGCAGAAAAGTACAACAGCTCTGTAAGTTCTTAATGATCAGTGAGATGTTCAGGAACAGCTTGTTGGGACTGAGAGGAGGCACAAAACTTGCCCCTTATGAGACAGAACTCAATATGTTAATGACAGCGATAGTGAGATGAAGTGACTAGAATAGCAGGGCACAATTTCACCCACATTTTTCCCAGTTTGTTTGTTTTGTTGTTTGGGTTTTTTTTTTGTTTGTTTGTTTGTTTTGTTGTTGTTGTTGTTGTTTGTTTTTTTTTAAGGGAATAAAGGATAAATTGCTTACTGATAAATGTAGTTTTTCATGCAGGCTTTTCTCCCACCTCCCTTTTACATGATGTTACTTAACTCCTTGCCATCCTTCATTAGACTGAGGGTAATTTTACTGCTTTATTGCTTCATCACTTTCTATATCAATAGTCCCTTCCGTTACCTTCTGTCCTTTCTGAAGTCCTCATCTGCACTTCCCATCGGAGAAAATTGACACTTCAAGCAGAAAAGCAAAGCTTTATGAACCAGATTTGCACAAATCTGCTGATTTCCATTTCAACATTGGAAATAAGTTCAGAGAACATATCCAACCCTTTTCTTCCAAACAGCAGTAATAGAAATAAGGATCCAGTTGCTAGCAAGCCTTTAAAATAAGCAACTCTGTTATTGCAAATCTTTATTTCTAGCTGTAACACACTTCCAGTCTAGGAAGAAAATTCAAACACTTGGACATCACTGATAGTTGTGTAATATGATTTTATAGTCCTCGTTTTTGTTAAAAAAAAATCGATGCACTAAAGATAATGAAAAAAATCAGTTAAAGATTTAAATATATATTTCCACAGCTGGATGGATACCCTCAGCTAATCCCAAACTGAGTACTGAATGTTTGGCTGGAGATTTTCATGTGGTGAACAGGAGGAAGCACAAAAATCTCATTGAATTCTTTTCATCAGAGGATTTGAAGAATTCTTAAAGGTAAGAAAATATGCTGTTTAGACAGACTTTTACAATATTTTGATCTGGCTACACATTCTGGTTTTCTTCTAAAAAAAAAATAAAATCAGTTCAACTGTTCTCAGCTTTGAATAAGATAGTTTTGGTACTTTAGAGAGAAAAACTGAAATTTAAGACTCTGGGCATTCTGTGACATTACTGATAAACCTTAAAATATATAATTGTCAGCATTTGTGACATACATAATTTGTTCTTACAAGGGAAAAACACCGCATGTAAATTAACCAAATAACAGTCAGGAATACTTATTCTTGAAATAATTTTAAACTACCAGTGAAGCAAAGGAATTTTTGTTTCTATGAAATCTTGTTTGGGTTTTATATTTTTTTGTTTGATAGTTTCCCAGGGAATAAAAAAGAAAAAAAACACACACACACACAAAAAAGAAGGAAGAGTGAATTTTTCAACCAACCTAATTTCACACTAGGGAGTCAGTAAAGCTAAAGCTAATATTACAGATAGCTAGAGGAAATAAAAAGCCATATATATAGATGAAACATAGTTCATAGATAAAACAAATAAAATAATCCAAGTGGTGGTAAAAGGTGATCTGACTTTTTTATTAGATTTTTCCTTATGTAAGCCTTGATGTGGTTTACTTTTACATTTGTTTGCAGAGCTCTCTATCTTTTCTGGTTTTCTTTTTGGATTTTTCCCCTTGGCTGCCCTCTTTTTTAAGTCTGTTTAAATCCAATTTAAAACAAATAGAAAAACATGTAAGACTGAAACAAGTTCAGGATAATTTGAGGTTGGAAATAACTCATTCCTAGTTTATGTTCTCTGTTGTATTTACCATTAGTTACTTGAAATGAGAAATGTTTTTTCCAGCACCACAAGTTATTAAAGGTTTTCTGTAATCATATTTCTCACCGCAAGAAAGGGTTTCTTTCTTGGATTTGATCTGACTCCCAACATTTAAATAGCATGAACATATATTTATCCATTGCTCTGTCTTTTAGGAAGAAAATGAAAATTGGTTATTACATTCTAATGTCTAGTAAAAGCTGTTTAGAACTAAATGCATACTTATGCAGGATTTTTTTTTTTTTTTTTTTTTTAGCTTGATACTGTTCAGTGTTGGATGTGAATGTATGGTATAGATGAGTATAGAACTCACCTCAGAAATTTAGCCTCTTTACCTGTGTTATCTTGTCATAGTTTACAGCGTAAGATTCTTCATGAGTACTGAAGTAGAATACATGCCTCACAATTGAAATGATCATTCAGCCAGATAAATATGCAGTGAGTACAATAAATCACAATTTTCAATTTTTTTTATAAAACTGAAAAGTGTATCAAAATCTATTACATAAGTCAGGGGTGTTGGTGTGGGTGGGGTGGAATTAGTAGCTGAATTACATTTAGCTAAAACAAACAGAGAAGTTAAAATAGCAAATCAAGGACATATGCATAAACCTCATATAGGTACTGCACCAAAAATTTTGTTACAACTATTCAGTCATTTATAAGTAATTTTCATATGCAAATGTGTATCATTTTGAAAGCAAAACCAGTGAGAGACTCCAAGTCAGAAGTACAATTTAATAAGAGAAAGAAGAGACAAAGTAGAATAAGGTAAAATAAAATAAATTCAATAGTAGAAAATACTGACAGAGTCAGAATACAACCTGACACCCTGTTGAGGTGGTAGTAGCAGTCCAGATGAGATGGTCTTGTCAAAGTAGTAATCCTGAAGAGAAGGTCTGGTAGCTCTTGTCCTCTGGGAATCCAGTGGGGAAAGGGCCCTGTGCTGTCCCAAACCCTGGATTATATCCATGTGGGAATGCTTGGCTCCTCCCCCTGGGAGGAGCACCTCACAATG
>VZUI01087280.1:0-14155 GCA_013401135.1 Cettia cetti | reverse complement strand
CCCGCGCCCGCCGCGGCCAATGGGAGAGCGCGGCCGCGGCTCGCCCCCGCCGGGAGGGGCGGGGCGGAGCGCGAGGGGCGGGGCCAGCGGGAGCCCTCAGGGCCGGCGGGGCCGGCGGGGTCCCTGAGGGAAGGCGGGGCTCGGAGCGCTGGTGGCCGCTCGGCAAGGGGCTGCCCGCCCTCCTCTCCGCCTGCCCCGCGTCCCCCGGCTCCGTGTGCCGCCGCGCATCTGCGACAAGGGCAGCGGAGCGGAGCCTCTTTCCTAATCGCGATGGGAATCCGTGCCTGCACGGTTACAGCTTCACAAAGACCCACTGTCCTTTCCTTATTGCCTCGTATTTACCTGCTGCCACTTGGGACATACTTAATTTAGCAAAGGCAGCAACTGAGAAAGTCTCTTGGTCTTCTAACTCTGATTAGAAATTCAAATTAAACCTAGTGTGATGTCAAACTCCAAATGTAAACCCCAAAGCTTCACCAACATTTAAGCCTGGCCTAGCCAAAACACGGTTCTGTTGTGGACAGTAATGGACTGCAGCAGCTCAAATCCCATACCGAGCCCTTCTGCTCAGCTGCTGCTTGGTTCTGCTACAGCAATGTGCTGTTTGCAGACGCAATGCTGCCCTTGAAGTCCCAACCCAGTAATAAATATTATTATGTATCTTGTCTGCAACAGAACCTATGGCAAGCACCCTACCTGGCCTCTCATCTTACAGAATTCCATGTCTCATTCACAGTCTTGGTTTTCTTCAAAACCTAAGACTTGGCTACAAAAGGCTAATGAGAGCTTCTGGACTGTACACCTCCATCCCCTCTCCTGCGAGCAGCACACGGACACCCTCTCCCTGTCCGGGTGACTCCCCAGAACCGGGGTTCATAGCGGATACACGCTTGGTCACAGGAGAGGGGAGCTGTCAGACCCTGCTCAGCCCTCAAGTGCCCCATGGAAGGCTCCAGGGAGTATCCTGAGCAGCTCTTGTGGCAGAGCAGCTGAAGGCCGCTAGACAGGAGAGATGTAGAGGACACAAGCAGGGCAGGAACGCTGCGGGCTCTGAGAGGCCAGAGCTGTTCTTTTGTGCTGCAACACCATCAATTTGCAGATGGTGTTACAGGATCCTTCTGTCCCTGCACACACCACTCGAGGCTAGGCTATCTACGCCTCCTCATTTCCACTTACCCTACCCAGAACCCTTATGCCTGTCAGTTTATTCCAGTAAGAAAGATTTAATGGTCCAAAATCGCAAGAGAGGCGGCAGTTCAGCCATTCAGATGGCAGTAAGCCATTTGTATCATAAAGGATAAGGAAGCACTAGAACAGATTACTGGGAGAAGTACAGGATCTCCATGATGAGAGCCTTTGATAACAAACACTCATCAAGATTCTCAGATTAATATGATTCTGGTTTGACAGGAATACAGAGCAGATAATTTCTCAGTGCCCGTTCTGATCATCCTAAAATACAAACCTGCTGACATCCCACAGAACAAGAACAGAGCAGTAAACTTTACTTTTTTCGTGCTATCTTCTGTCCAACTCTCTGTCAACTTCTTTGCCTAATTTATTATATGTATATTTACTTAACTTTGAGTCAGGAATTATGTTACATCTAATTATTATTAACATCTTACCTATCTTACCATCTGACGAGTATCCCCTTTGAATATTTGCTCAAGAAACTTCCAGAATACACTTGTTTGCAAGCTAGGGATGTTCCTTTGCATCTCTTCTTGCTCACACCAGTGGGGCTGGCCTGGCAGAGTGTAAATAAGCACACACACACACATATATATGTTAATATTTTGTTAGTGCCTTTAGGTGCGGGTATTAAAGAAATTCCATGTGCCATCTGCTGGGGGAAACTTTCTCTCAGGCAATGTGTTGTACTGACACAGCTGACTGCACTGCTGGCAGCATAAAGAGGCAGTTATTTCTCAAGAGGAAGCTTTATTCTCTTAATGCACCAACTTCCAGCACAGATGCAAAGAACACACAAAAAGTCAGGGTCAAGATGAGTCTGTAAAAGAACACAAACCTCTGGACCTATATCACAGCATGACAGTCTGGCAGCAAGAGCTAGCTCATTTTCAAATCCTATTTCACTTGAACCTCCAAAGTGTTCAGGTTACAAATACCATGATCAAATTCAGGAGGTGAACTGCATTTTAAAGACAAGTTGAAAAGCATTAAGTGAATAATTCTCAATTTACTTGCAGACTGAAAAATCTCTGCAAGCTTATGAGACAGGCAGCTATCCTTGCCATGCCGTAACAAGCAGACAGGAATTCAGCACCCACTTTTCAGAAGCAGTCTTCAGTTTCCTGTACCCAACACTCAGCACCAAAACCTGTCTTTAAAATCAAAAGCAGCATTTGGCTGTCACACTCATGGCAGTCTGACTCCAGGCAGTGTGGTTTCAGGCACAGGACTGAGGAAAATCAGCTTTGCTAATACACCCTGCACTGCCACATTGGGAGCACAGTTACACATAACTCCAAAGCGGATCCAGATATCCATTGCCATCAAAATAGTTGGTCTGCTCTTTCTTTATACTCCCAGCAACAGATCCCCTGATAGCCCTGAGTGGATCACAGGAGTCAGCTGGATTAGGTCTCATTGATCCAATCCAGAAGTACACTTGCAATTAGGTTTCCTGGGAAGCAAAAACATCAGAATTCAGGTTGCAAAACTGCTATAACCAAGACTATGGAAGGGGAAAATATACAACTGGAACACAAAATATGCTCAGCAGTAGAAATCTCAGATGCACAAAATTACTCCTCCAAGTTTTAAGATATTGTTTACCAGAATGAAAAAACAAAGCGAACCAAACCAAACCAAACCCAGAAATGCAATTGCCAGGGACAAAGCCCTTAATCCTCTGGTGAAAACAGAAAAGGACTGAACTAGTGGTGGATGTAGAAGTCCACAAACAGTTGAGTTAATGAACAGACAATCTCATGATAGTTATCTTCTGTAAAACTTTGGGATCCAGTTTAAGTCCTCCCCTTCTAAGGAATACGAAGTCCCCACCACACACAAACACAAAGTACATCCACTTTTTCCTAGAATGTTTCCTGAAAACCCCAAACTGCTGGAGGCAAAGCTACTGTCAAAAAGTAGGTAATTAAACACCACCTTTTTTTCAGGATTGTTTCCACTGTAACTTCATTTGCAAGTCTAGGTGAGAAGCGCAGAACCACGCATGCCACCTAAACTGTTACTCCAAAATACAATACTGTCAAACTAGAAAGAAGCAGGGTGTTGGACAAACTGTAAAATGTTTTGACTCAAAGTGTTGTACGGCAGATGGAGCTACAAGGATGGCCTACAAATAGCCACCTACACTTGAGAACACCCAGCAATGACAAATACACAGAATCTATCCCACCAAGGGAGCATTTCAACTTTTCTCTGCTGCAAAATGACACACAGACATTCACAACAAAGCAACTCTCAGAGTTTCACATCAACAAAGATTTAAAGGAAATAAATGCAATTAGTTTGCAATGCTTATTTGGGTGTCACATAAAAGTTCAAGTTATTCTCCTGACCAATGTCTGTAATTGTGTGACCTTTGCTCCTCTTAAGACAGATAAAAGCAGGAGAGGGGGGTGGGGACTGAGAAAAGGCATTTGTTGTTTCACCACATGGCAGTGACAAGTGAAAATCAATTTGTTTCAATCCAGATTCCTCCTGGAAGATCACGTGTCTATCCATTACCATACTTCCCAAGAAGAGTTGGACACTCCTCCCTTTTATAAGAACTAAGTGCAAGGATTCTGCAGTTCCCCTTCACCTCCTCTATGTTCCTCTCTCCAGAAAAATGATCCATCTGGATGACCACTGGATTTGCCCACCAGATCCAGAAATGTACCCAACTGCCTGATGACTTTATTTAGCAAAAGACAAAGTCACTTTTCACAATGAAAACCTAATCTCCACAGCCAAGTAGAAATATTTATAGGTTTTAAATAAAATGCCTACTTTCTCTTCCTTCACAGAAATGAAGGACTTGCAGGTAAGCTTCTGTTGGTAATTCCAAAGACTTTGAGAAATCCTGTGCGAGGACTAACCGCAGGATTCCCTAACTGCTCACACTATTTCATATCAGTTCGAACTGATTCTTGTACAGCCTTCAAAAAATCACTACTGAAATAAGCAGCTATATTCAAAAATAGTTGAATCTACCAAAGTTATTAACATTACATGACAAACCAACAAACACTGTTTTGGGAATCTGGATTAAAACACAGTTTTTATCTTTGAAGTACAAATGAGGGTTCTGAGAGAGAAGTTTTGTATTAACCTAGGCAGATACATGCTAACATAATTTTTACTTTGATTGTACTCACAGGGAATGGCCACCATCATCTAATAACCTTTCAACCCACTAAAGAACACAAAAAATAGGTCTTCACACACTTAGGCACATTATGAAATAACTGACCTACACCAAATGTAAAACAGGCTTTCAAGAAGTCCATCAGATGCTTCTAATGAACATCTTGCACACTCCCACAAATCCCAGGCTGGAACAGCTCCATCACTGACACGCTTCTGGTGCTGAGGAATGCAGTGGGCACAAGGATTTCCACAGCAGTGTACATATGGCAAAGTCATATGAACACAACAATGCACATAACATTAATAAAAGTACGAGCAGTTTTTGGGTTTCATTAATAACACAGGAGAGATTTAATAAATATGTTTTATTTTAATCCAGAAGTTAGATATTGGAGGTCCCCTTTTGTGTGGGCAAGACATTCTTAGCCACTTCCCTACCCCCAGCTTCACATGTATATGTTGAGGGTAGAATTCCAAATATTTCAAGAGCCATAACATCTCCCTCTATTTGGAACCTTCTCACCCTCAACCTGCCTAGGACAGAATAGCTTAAAATTCCTGCAGGACAATATAGGTTGACCTCCTATACGCTAAAACATCTGTAGAGTATTTTTAGAAGCTCAAACAAAACACATCTTGTCTCCTTTCAATTCAGACAGTGGCCCTAAACTAGAGTGATATACATAGGGCAATTTGAGAATTAAAGATCAAGTTTCATAAACAAATTTCTTAAAGAAAATTTCATTCATGACAAACAAGTCTTGTCCAGAACATTGTTTCACAAGTGTCCATAAATTCAAATAATGGGTGGAACTGGGGTAAGACTGAGAACAGTGTCCATGTTGTGTAAACTGAAAAGGGAAATGCACAGCATCTAAAATCAGCCACAGGGAAAAGGTTAAATACTTCTTTGCCAGACTCTAAAACTGAAGTCATCAATCCCAAAGAGCAAGTCACTGTGTCACTGCCACTGTCTGGCAGCCAGCAGGTACTCGGAAACATCAAAGAAATCATTTCAAAGTGCACAAATCCAAAAAATGAAGTGCCAAAACCAAACCAGTAAAGCAAAACTGCATTGCAATACTTTCTGAGAACACAATTCCACCAGGAAGATGCTTTTCTTGGGATGAAAATCCTTATCTTCACAGAATATCAAAATAGCCCTTCTTAGGTAAGATCTTCTCATTTCTTGTGGGCCTGTCACGTGAGGTGTTCAGCTATGATCTTCCACAATTCCTGTAGCAGCAGAAAAAACAGAGGTTATTAGATAACAGAAATATTATATCTGGCATGTTTCTCAATAACAGAAGTTTACAGCTAATTGACTTCTTCATAGCTATTAGAATATTATTTCCTGAACTCTGAACTGGGAAAGGAATTACTAAAAGTGTGAAATGAAAGCTCTCCTACAAGAAAATAAATGAGAGGAGATATTGGTCCCATTTTCCAGTTCAATCACAGAAATGGCATTTTAGAAAGTAGAAGGCTCTTATCTTTTGAGGAACAGAGTGCAATCTCAGCCACTCTACTGCTACTGATAGAAAATCAGCTCTGTCCCAGCCAAAAACCAGGACGTGTCAATCTAGTACAGATTATATAAGCACAAAGATAATTCTAAATCAAAAAAGCTAAACGGAAATAAAAGATGTTTATTCTCCCGTTCTTACTTCATGTTACATAAACAGCTGATAACTAATTTGAGATGATTAGCCTGACACATTACATTTATTTTCATGAATGCCACTCACCAACTGCTCAATTCGCTCATAAACAAGGAACTGGCAGAAATCAAGCTTAATGGGCTCCACTGTGTATTTCATTTTTCCATCTTGAAGGTTCTCCAAATCATTTAGAGTATTTCTAAAGTGGCTGTAGGCTTCACATGTAACATCCATATGTCTTAAAGTGAAGTTCAGCCTGGGAAAAGAGTGCTTCATTTAGAACATCTCTCCTATACTGGCATCTTAACTGGGTGTGTCACTTTCCTCAGCTAATGAAAAAATGGGTCTTGTCAGCATAATTAACTCCCTTCAGCAGCCAAGAAAATGTACACCCCCCATTCCTGAAAAGCAGAAAAGATGTTATGTCAGCATCAATACACAGTACCTCTTGGATGAATCTTTCCATTGATTTTAGGGCACTTTGCCACAAACAGAATCATTGGCTTCCTGTTCAAACACCTGGCAACAACCCACAGGAAGAGTTATTGCTTACACATCTCTAGAGTTTTAAGCAAAGCCTCTTTGTGTATCAGCTTTTGAATGGACTCCAAGGCACAACTACTACAAAACATTCATTGATTCCTTTAAAGCAAACAAGAGAAACTGTTCCAAGCTAGGAAATAAACACCCTAATTCTAAGCTACTTCATTCCACCCTGTGACCTCAAAAATATATAGCAAATGTTGTCAGGCATTATAGAATACATCAATCTAGCCACCAATTTATCTTTATTTGCACAGAGGTTATCTCAGGTGATGCAAAGGTAGGACAACAAAAGGCAAACTCTTGTTACACTCAGATTCTGAACTGATAAAAGTTAAGCATGGAGAAAAAAAAAAAAAGCTTGTCCTGAGCATATACTGCAGCCTGTGATCATCTGATATAATGAAAATCAGAAGCCAACCTTTAATTAAAACACACAAAGTGTTTAGTGCTTTTTATATTAAGTTCTTGGTAATACTCACCTCTTTTCCAGTGCTAAGTAAACTGTGCAAGAATTTCTCAAGTTGTGTGTGATTCTATACAGAGTTCTGAACAAAGCATCTGTCAGGTCATCATCATAGAACACTAAAAAAACAAGATTAGGAGCATATGTATAATGAAGGATAAAATTTACTTAAGTGTCCATTATGAAACAACAGGCCTTAATTTGACTACTCCAATCAAACAAGTCACTCCTTTATGTAAGTGCAAAGCACATTTTTAATGGCAACAACTGACCCAGTAAGAGTATTCACTGCTGCTATTTATGACAGGCTTTCTTTAAGCTTTCTCTCATCAGAATGGGAATCATTTGTCAGACAATTTACAAGCTTTGACAAGAATTCTCTCAGCCTGGAAATAATCTTACTACAAAGCTAAAAAACCAGGATATTAGAGAGTAGAGAGTCTCTTTTCTTACAAAAACCCACATTAGGCAGTAATCAATTTACCATTATAACCAAATCTCCTTTGAAAGCAGTCTTGCAACTCCATTCAATATCATAACTAAACCAAATTCTCCTTTATCTGTAGATCAAAACAATGCTTTTTCTATACAGATAAGCTAACCTGTAATTTTAATGTCCTTCACATAAGCAAGAAAAAAAGTAGAAAAGTGATATCCAGAGGCACAGACTCTATGGGAAAGTGCAGCATCTGGAACTATTATCCACATTATAGAAAACCTTAGTCCAATGACCTATTTATCATTATTTGCACAAAAGTTATGTAATACAAGACAAGGATAGAACAGCACAACTCTACTGATTCCTTATTTACTTAGCAATTTATTTAGTCACAAAGAATTAACGCCCAAAGAAAAGGAAGAGCTACTAGCTTGCAACATCTGTTCTCATAATTGCTAATTCAGAATGTAAATATAAGCCTTCAGAAAAGAAAATACAGAAAATACAGGCAGGAACACTTAAGGCAGAGCTTTGACAAATTAGGTAAGGATCTGACCTATTTGATTTTTAAAAGCAAACTAAATTATTATTCGCAATGCTCGAGTATTTGATATAAAATCTTACTGTTTATATTTCCCTACCATCAGCTGCCATTATCACAGAACAGTGATCAAGCAAATCAGCAATCTCTTCTTCAGACCAGCTATAAGGAGCTTCAGGATCTGTAAGAAAGAAGATGGCTTTGGTGTACATCATTGAATGTGTCAAATGACTGGACAAAAGGAACTTCTTAGCTCCTGTGGGCAGCTGCTACTCCATAAACAGAGCACACCATTCAAGGGAAAGCAAAACCTTCCCTGTTCATTTTCTGAAGTTCCCCCCATCCTCTGCTTTCTCTGTGTTGTGTCCAACAGTCCCAAGGCTGACTGGCAAGCAAAAGTTTTCTTTCACTTCAGAATTCACAATCCTGTAGCAAGATCATTGCTTTAACGACACTTAAAGCCAGCACACCCTTAAACAAAACCCCCCTTATATCCTTATGTAAGTTTTGATTAATCTTCCTATTTTATCATACTTTTAAAAATTTATTCTTCATTAAAAGAATCTTTATTTGAAAGTCTAATAACCATAAACCCTTTTCAACTGGCAGTATCAAATATTATCATTAACTAGAATTGTCTTTGAGGCCCAAGAGAAGCTTGTGAATATGTAACACCAAACACCAAGCCCAATCTAAAAGGACACAATATAAGCACCTACCAGTGCAGAATTCATCTTTCAGCCAATCCAGTTCTTTCACTTTGATTTCCCCTCCTGGGAGAGAAGAAAGATCACATCCGTCACAAATGGCCTTCCAGACAGCACCTGAGCTAAAGAGTCAAAATCTGACCATGCAGCACCTACCTCCTGACTCCATCAGGTGTTTGTTTAATGCAACGTTCTGCTCACACATGGCCAGGAGATCTTCACCAACATCTGGAAAAGAAGTGATAATGATATTAAAATCTAGACTATTTTATACGGGCCATATATGCCTCTCAGACTAATACTCAAAGTTTCTCTCAAGCCCATGAGAATAAGGAAAATTCAGAGCAACTCCACTCACTGATGACTGCTTCCTTGTATCATTTTACCTTTTGTCTTTCAGTTCTAAGCTCTGAGCAGCCCTTGAAGAAAGAAGCTGGATCCCTACATTACCTATTTTAATCTGGACACACTATCTTGAGTTCACTGCAACATATCTTGCTTTTAAACTCTTGAGCTTTCTCAGCCCCTTGAGAAAGTTCCTGTTATTTTTCAGTAAATAACATAAATTGATATGCATTAATAAAAAAAATATTAACTATAATTGAACAGATGAATCTGAAAATACCAGGATGAAAGCACTGCTTTGGGAAGTTCCATGAAAATATTTAACTGAAAAGAACAGAAAAGTACCTTACCTGTGCAATAAATTCTCTTGGCAACTGTTCCCATGATAATGCTGGTAATTCCAGTGCCACCTCCAAGCTCCAGCACAGAGCAACACCTGAACGTGTCCCTTTTAAAGAGAATGTAATCAGCCAGAAGGAAGGCAGCACGCCAGACCTGGGGACAAGGGGAGCACTTAAAACTGAGTCAGTTGTGAAGCAAATTCCATGAAAATCAAGGTAATACAAGGCAAAACACGTACTTGTTTGCCAACGTCTTCTAAGGGGGTTGCCATAGTGTGTTCTGTGGTAAAGCACAAAACAATTATCTCAAAATGGTGCACATCAAGTTCCACAGTGGCAAGTTTAAAACTAAGGCTATGCTTCCCTTTGAAATATAGAACTAAACACTTTATTCTATAGAATAATGCTAGGTAATGCCAAACACCCACTCTAACTAAGGAGCACTGAGTTTCCAATGGTATACGACTGCCCAAATCACTTCCAGAGAAGGAAAGTAAAATTTTATTTGCAATATCACAGTATTGTGTTTATTACTTTCTTTCACTTAACAAATTGCTGTTCCATTTCTAAAGAAAACCTATTATTCTTTTGTTTTACAAAAACATATTCGCCACATTTCTCCCTGACTGAAAACGTATTATTTACCTATTTTAACAACATCACTGCAAGTGCACTCCCGCTCTTCATCTTCAAAAACATCTTCTTTCCCTTTCATCAGAATTACAGGGCACACTATGTCCCTCAAAAGATCCTCTGCTCGCAAATCAGAGGCACTTCGAGGCCTTCTGACCACTTCCAAGTCTCCATCATCATCCAGCAAAGCTTCTACTCCTTCACTATTTAATTCTCCTTCTTCTTTCACGTTACTCCTGTCCTTGTCACACAGTTCATCTCCACTTCTGCATGGGTGTTCTCCTCCTGTGGTAATTTCTCTCACGTGTTTCCCAGATGCCAAATCTTCTGTGCTCCAAAGGAGTTTGAAATATGACAGGAATACTGTAAGAACACAGTGTGGGGGGCAAAGTTTAATCACCAGATGAGGCAGAATCTGTGCACAGCTTCCACATGCATGACATTTTGGTATTCATTAGGAGTATTAAAAATCTATAGAGTAAAAGATTATACAGGTAACTTGAAATATAGATACTATGCTATGAAGAAATACTTCTATTATTAAGTTCTGTCAGCAGGAATTAGTGAAGCACTTTCACAGTCCACTGCGTGACCCAGCATCCACACAGCAACAATGGGCACGTTCATCTGATTTAGCAATATTTATTTTAACTATTGGCAGAGGGGATGCTTTCTTATATCCTCCAAAAGTTCTGTTCACAGAAGTTCAGACTAAGTTGAAAACAGAACTAATATAAGTTAGAATTGATTTCTTTTGGTTAAGATTCCTATCTTGTAAGAAAGAAATATGTTCTAGTAAAATACAAGTTGATTTTTTGTTTACTGCTTTGCAAGTCTTTAGGAATTCAAGCCTTGAAATTGGCTCAGTATGTAAGAGCAGAAATAAGTGCACAGGAGGAAAAGCTGACACTTCTTTAACTTTTTTGAAGTGTTCAGACTGATTATTCAAAGAGATTAAACAACTAAAGCTATTCTCAATGACCAATTAATTAAAAATCTTTTACAACAATCACTCAGTGACATCGGCATCTATTAAAATTTTGAGTTATTGAAACATCGACCTGGCAATTTTAATTAGAGGAATCTGTACTGCCTGAATACCATACATAAGGAAGAACAAACATTCCATAGTCCTTCCAATAATGTTCATTCCCAACAAAAGGGAAGAGATAAAGTGCTTGCCACCACTGCTTTCAACAATTTCACAGTTTATGAAGCTCTATTCCAGTTTCTTTAGTAGGCAAGATGTTCCCAAGGATGTTACTGAAATCTGACTGAGGTTCCTCTCTAGTGAGATGATTTTTAGCTAGACCTAATAAAATCTTCAATGCCTGTCCTAGAATGAGAAATTTTTAAAGTCTCCACTGTTTGTTTGCATGAAGGCCAGATGAAACTAACTGGACTAGAGGATGCCATCAGTGAACGAAATGCTTTGTTCTCAAAGTCCATTCTGAGCCTCAGCATTTCTACAGCTTCGAAAAGGTGGAAAGTCAAACTGACTCAAAGGGGAAGAGACTAAATTCCCACAAACTTCCCCAAAACACAGCAAACTGGCACTGGTAGATTGTTATGGCATTAAAGGCTGTCATACTACAATCCAACACTTGTCTCAATAAGCAGAGGAACTTCACAGACAGAGCTCATTCAGAGTAGGTGGAACACACTCTCACTTCCTTCTATTGAAAGGTTCTTTGCACCAAGCACAATCACTTCAAACACATGACAAACAGCATCAAGACCCACCACAGCATTAATTACCTGGGTTTTGACCTGAACAGGGACAAAATTATTATTCATTTCTTTGTCAGGCCTACTTTGATAATTTTTCACATTGTCATACACCAGAACAGCTGCAGAAGTTATTCGTTTTATGTCACAACTGGGTTTGAAAAAATAATTAACACTTCTGTCACAGCAGGACTTTTGTACAGAACATTTTGCCAGCAGCTTCAAGGTCAGTTCCCTTGACAACTTTATAGCAACCTCCAAGCTGGCAACCAGCCAGGGGCATTTGACAACTCATTTCCTCTACAGCCTTGACTCTTCAATTTCAATGTCCATTAAAGCCATTGCTACTTTGAGTCTTCATGTTGATGGTTTTTTTGAAGCAAATACCCTCCCCCCAAAACAAAACCAACCACACCAACAAAAAAATCAAAATCGAAAAAAGAACACCACAAAGCCCAAAGAAAGCTGTCATGCTCCCCTGGAATAGATGGTAAATCATCACATAAACTTTTAATTAAACTTGATAAATTAATTACTGATAGTTTATATTTTTATATTTTAGAAAGTATAACTTAAGTTACACTATTTAAAATGACTAGGTTCTCACCTTTTCTTTGTCTATAAGAAACATCACAACCTTGCTTTTAATCATGATTTCTAAAGTGCTATATTGACCCTACTCCTCAATGGACAAATACATTAAATTAAACCTGCAGGTGAGTAAATTTGTTTACTTTTTCTCAAAAATTTAAAGTTTAGTTTTTAAGACATGCTGCCTAAAAGTTTTCATTTCTGGAGCTAATTTCATGAGAACACTTTCTACAGCCTGAGTAGGAGGTGATTCTGCTTATAACTGCAATAAAACATGTAACTATTAATATCAACCACTTAGAGGAGGACTCAGCCTTGCAAAGATATGAGTACAGATAAAGTACAGCTCCATCAGTGTCAGCATCCATTACCTGGCTGTCCAACTGCATTCAGTCGCACCATGAGGTGTCTTTTGCTTGGGCAGTGCAAGTGAACATCAGACAGCACAGTGTCACTCCTAAACGTGGGGTTGTCCATCTCCTTCCCTGCTGAATCTACCATGGGGTGTTGGTGAGAGGAACATCTGCAGTGCTCACAGTCCCTTATGCAGTGCTGCCACAAAGGGATTCCATTCTCTTCCATTTATCCAGTAAATTTTGCTCACCAAGGGAACCTCAGGACATCATTTCTGAGAAGGTGTGATCGTGTGAGCTCCACCATGCTCCAAGACAACAAGTTACTCATCAGGATATTCAACCTAAAACCAAACACAGGCAGCTTTTAGTGGTAGCCTGATACTGTCTGAACATAGCTTCAGCAGTATTTCGGAAGATAAAAATCAGATTGCACTGCTCAGTAAAGTAGCAATGCTCCAATGCTCTCTTTTACAGCATCCTCAAATATGTAACTGTTAGTAGTTCAGTGGCAGCCACTGTGTATTTTAGGAAGAGCTACTAATTTGCTTGTGTTACAAACAACCTCCCCTGAAAAAAACCAAACATTACCACAACTGCAAAGAAGTACAATGCTAAATCAAGGTCTTCAACGGGAATAAGGCCATTTCCTGTGTTGGCATTAACATCTTGAATGATTATGCTAAATTTGCTATTATCCAGTTGCAATTGAACAAGATCACTGAATGGTTCAGGCTGGAAGGGACCACTGTGGCTCATCTGGCCCCACCTCCCTGCTCAGGCAGGGTCATTCTGGAGCACAGGATCATCTCCAGATGGTTCTGGAATATCTCCAGTGAGGGAGACTCCACGATCTCTGTGGACAATCTCTCCCAGTGCTCGGTCCCTGCACAGGGAGGTTCTTCCTCATGTTCAGGTGGAGCTTCCTGGGCATCAGTTCCTGCCCCTTGCTGGGCCCTAGGGAGCAGAGCCTAGTCCAGGCTCCGAGCCCTCCCTTTGATACTAACACACATTAAGAAAGTCCCCCTCAGTCACCTCTTCTCAACTTCAGCCTCTCCTCCTAAGAGAGATCTCCAGGCCCGTGATCAACTCAGTAGCTCCCTGCTGGAGCTATCCACATACATATCACACCAGCTATCATACATAACCACACTCGAAACACTGCGGGCTTTAGCAGCAGTCTCTCTATCTGTAGCTGCGCAGCTCTGTTCGCTTCTGCCCGCTCCAAACCTGTCCTTTCCCGGCGGGGCTCGGCGCAGGAGCCAGCGCAGCGCTGCGGGCAGTGCCCGGGGTGGCTCCGGGCAGGGTGTGCGCGGGGGGCTCCCGTTCCTGCTGCGGGACCCACCGCAGCCCCCGGGGCCCAGCGCGGCCGGGCCGAGGCTCCGCGGGCACGGGCGGCCGCGGGGTGACCGCCCGTCCGTGTGTCCACGGCGAGACCCGCCCGTCCGTGTGCCCACGGCGGG